>JASSUY010006295.1:0-54825 GCA_032466535.1 Forpus xanthops | reverse complement strand
CTTTAACCTGCCAGAGGGGAGATTCGGGATGGATGGAGGGAAGAACTCTTTACAATGAAGCTGATAAAACACTGGCACGGGCTGCCCAGAGGGGTGGTTGGATGCCCCATCCCTGGAGACATTCAAGGCCAGGTTGGATGTGGTTCTGGGCAGCCTGATCTAGTGAAGGTGACCCTACTCGTTGAAGAGAGGGGTAAACTAGATGAGCTTTGAAGGTCTCTTCTAACTGAACCCATTCTTCAATAACCCAGGACAGAGAAAGCCAGCATATCACTATGTGTTGCTGCCTCAACCATAGTAGAGTAACGTACCTGGCTCTAGTAACACACTGGGGTGTCCTCCAAAAAAGCTTGAAAAGACTGTGAGCCAAACTCTAGGTGAGATGACCACTTGCTTTTAGTTCCCTAATAAAACCCAAAGTCTTAGCTGAATGCATTAATAGAGCTGTGTGTTCCAAAACACATTTGCAGTTCATTATTCCTGGCTTCCCAAGAGCTGGCTCTATAGATTGCCTTTTCATACGAACTACCCCTTGGAAAACTGCCATTCAGTTTCTAAAAAAGCCACAGAAGGTTGGAGCTGAACTTTGTCACCTTCTAAATGTATTTTCTCCTTTTGTATATGCTCAGCAGGTTTTTCCTTGCTTGCTTTAGGCTCAGGTGAGCCAGGACTGCAACTTTATGCCAACTACTCATTACTGAGGGGTTTCTTGTGCCTGTTGAATAGCTGTGCTATTAGGGCAGACTTAACCCTGGCTGGTGGCATCAGTCCTTTTCCATAACAAAATGCACACACGTTCAGAGGGAATAAAGCATTTGAAGTGAGAACACATTCACACAGGTAACCCAAGTGAATTTGGCAATGGGAGATGCGAAAACAGATGGGTGAGGGCTCCAGTCCCATTAAACTCATCCAGGGCTGGTTATTTTCCAAAACTAATTGCAAGTATTCCATTGGTGACTTCATTCACTGTGATTTCCAGGGTAAGGGCAAAAAAACCCCTCAAAAAATGTAATTAATTCAGGGGGAAAACAAGCCACAGTCGTTTGTCTTGTAGTGGATCCGCATGCCACTTGTGGGTCAGACTCCAGGCTGTTGTGTTCTCTGCTCTCCATGACTTAGGGGAAGGAAAGGGCCTGTTTCTTTATAGCTGTCTGAAAATAAAGTTTAATGAACAATTTGTTAGGCAGCAACTTGAAATGAAAATGAAATTCTTTAAGGGTAGTGAGACGCTGACACAGGGATGGGGCAGCCACAACTTCCTTGGGTAGTGTTCAAGGCCAGGTTGGACAGGGCTTGGAGCCGCCTGCTCTGGTAGAAGGTGTCCCTGCCCATGGCAGGGGTTGGAGCTGGAGGAGCTTTAAGGTCCCTTCCAACACAAAGCAGTCTGGGATTCTGTGATTTTATGGAATACTGTGCAATATGTTGGACGGAAGAGTAGCATGGACCTAGGGAAGATGTAGGGCTGCAGAGCTCAGCTTTGCTCTCATAAGCCTTGCTAGGTGCTGATTTAGCAGGCAGCATTCAAAAGGCAGGGATCTGCCTGTGCATTTGCTGCCCTCCACACCGTCCTGTACTCTCAGCCATCACAATCAGATTGTTCATCAGCTGAACTCCTCCATCTCTCTTGTTTCCTTTCAATTATTCAGGCGCAATGTACTGAGCTTGTCCTCGGGAATTGAAGATATTGGTATTATCAAGTGGGATCTAGCCCTGTGTCTTCTCCTCGTCTGGGTGATATGTTTCTTCTGCATTTGGAAAGGAGTCAAATCCACTGGGAAAGTAAGTGCTCTCTTACCTTTTTGTACTCATTGCAGTTAGATGTTAAGAATACTAAGTAATGCCGTTCTTAAAGATGTTCACTGCTTCCTGGAAAATTGATGTATTTTTGCACTGAATAAAAGGGATTCAGTTTCAGCTGACTTTCAGAAGTCCTCGCCAGTGCCCAACATGCCTGTGAGTCAAGTAGCCATTGCTGGAGTGGCATCAAGAAGCAGTTACAAGCAGGGTTTGAGTACCACTTTGCCTCTCTTAGGCTGGTGATGTGTGGTGCACTGCATTCCCTGCCCGCTCTCCCACCCGGCCACGTTCATCCTCAGTGCAGCAGGGATGTCAACACAGCTGTGGTGGGGATGTTTGAAGTCAGTGGAAAGCGGTGGATGCATAGCATTTTTGGAATGCCACTCACAGAAGAGCTCTGTGTAGACACGGAAGACTAAACTTAGGTACTCGTTTAGAAGCACTCTTAACGGAGATCCTGCATAGTTTGTGGTTTTGGTCTCATCGTGTGCTCTTCAGAATGATGTTTTTCTCTGAAGGATGACAAATCATCCCTGAACCTCATCCTGCTCCAGTGCAGGAAGCAAATTACAGCTCATATTGGCCATCAACATGAAGCATGATATTACTGCCCCATATACAGTAGTGGTTTTAAACCTATGTTAACGAGAAAAGGCTTTAGAAGCCATTGCATGCGTATTGCTCTTAGCTTTCAAACCTGTTGGTTGAGGCAGCATTTCTTATGAGTCTAACAGAGGTAGAGAGGTCTCTAGATACTGAGTTTCCGCACGTTTCTTGTCAGTTGGGTGGAAGGGAGTGACCCCATTGACAAAAGGGTCACAATGTGAACCCAGCTTGTGTCAACCCCCAGAGAAGCCAGGAGGATGAGCAATTGCCAAAGCCTCAACTGCAGAAAGAGCATAATGTAGCAGTTTTACCTCATTATACACTGCAGGATCAACCAGGAGACAAAACTCAGTAGGAGACCAGGCCTCATTAGTCCAACTGTTGACTAAACTACTTGCTTTACTGCCGCTCCTGTCTTGCTTTTGGTGATTTTTATCACAGAACCTCATTAAAATCATGCTGTTGCCTTACACTGGATTCCCACCAGCTTTGTGCCAAAGAACAGCTTCCGTACCTAGAAACTTATAAAAGTGCTTGCTTCTCTGTTCTCTCTCATTGATGGGAACCCGATGAGGTGATGGTGGAAGTTTTATATTAAAGGTGCACACAATAAATCTCATTTCTGCAGTACCTTTGGCAACCCTGGTGTCTGCTTGGTAAGGGTTATGGTAGCACTGAGAGATGCTTCCAAGCTCCCTATGGTACAGTGTTCCAAGGCATTGTGAAGGTCGAAAACAGGCCCGTTAAAACCAGTTATCTAAGACTGGGTGTTTTCTGGAAATCCAGCAAAATGGCTTCATGTCTAAGACAAGACAAGTAGGAACTCACTACAGCATCTGAGCTCATGCGAGCATGGAGCCAAAGCCCAACAAAGCCATTGGGAAGTCTCCGGTTGACTCCATTAACTTTGGGGTCAAACAAAAGTAAACTGCAACCTCTAATTTAAGACTTAAATTATTTGAGCAGTCTCGTTTACTTTAGTGGATGGTTGTTTATAGCATTTCCCTGCTTCCCAGTGTGTTAATGGCTCTTTGGAGAGCAGGGAGAAAAAGAAGATGACGTAGCTTTTAAATCGTGTAGTATCGTATTGGGCAAATAAACATGAACTCAGAAGTAATAAGTTGTGCTGTGCTTTGGATAATGTGCTTAAAAGTTCCTCCAGTGGTCCAAGAGAACTTTTACCTGCAGCCCAAAGGCCTCTTTCTGAGCATGGTTTACTCAGTTCTTGTAAATGGTGTTCAAGGCCGGGTTGGACATAGCCTTGGGTGACATGGTTTAGTGGGAGGTGTCCCTGCCCATGGCAGGGGGTTGGAACTGGATGAGCTTAAGGTCCTTTTCAGCCCTAACTGTTCTATGATTCTATGATTCTAAATATGTCGAGGTATATATTGCTTTTGTAAGAAAACTTTGATTTGAAAACAATGGAAAACACAGAAATTCCTCCTTTTATCCTTCTGGTGTTGCTGAAACTGGGCTAATGTGTAATCTGTATTGTCAGTGGAAAATGTGCAGAAAATTGAAGGAGAGGATGTATGAAAAGATTTCCTTTCTTTTCATGAAGTCAGAGCAGCTCTGTGAGTTATTCTGGCAATGGAGGCTTTGAGTTGTCCTCGTTATTCCCAGAGGACACATGTAAAAAGAAAAATGGAGCATCCCAGGAGCTCTGCTGTAGTTCAACAAGTTCTGGGAAAGGAAAATGCATCTTAACTCATGGATCCAACTGTAATTACCTGGGGGAATGGTCTGACTCCTTGAAAAAGGCCCTTTCTTGGACAGTAGTGATTGTTGAGTGTAACGCAGCAGTTAGGCAAGAAATGAAGGGAAGCACTGATGAGCAAAGACAACAGTTAGAGGTTGGAAGGTGTGGGGCTCTAAAGATAGAACTATCCAAATGCAGGTTCAATTAACTCTCATGCTAGAGATTAAAGCAAAGGGGTCTTTCATCAAATGAATGAGAAGATAACAAAAAGAGAAGAAGGAGGCTGTTATTCAAAAGAGAGTGGGAATGGAGGTTAAAGATAATGAAAACATATTCTCCAACTGGATGAATAGAGCCTTAGTTTCCAATAATGATGTTGCTGAATAGGCAGCAAAGGCAAGAATGAAGTTATGGGACTGGAAATTACCAGTGTTGAGGCTAGTGCCAATCTGGAGGGCTTCATGTGTTCACAGGGACGTGAAGGGAGATACAGGAGTACGGCTCGAATTATCTTCATCTCTGGATGAAGTGCCTCATGAGGCCGCATGTAGGAGCAGTAGTGAGGAGGCTGCACAGCGAGGTCAGAGGTGGCAGCAGAACACCCCCAGCTTCGAAGTTCAAATAAAGAATGGGGTAATGGTCCATGCACCCTCAGTGAGGAAACCTCTGCAGCGTCCTAGGCAGAGGGGCACTTATGTGAGGAGGGCAAACAGGGCAAAGGCAGAATTTCTGATTCAAAGTCAAGAGTTGGATGAAATCCTGAGTGTTGTGACCACTGCCTGGGGGCTCCAGAGGGTTTAATGAACCGGCATTGCCTCCAGGCCTAAAGCAATAAGGAGGTAAAGACCATTAAACTAGAAGTAGACACACACTGGGGTCAGGTCCTTTTTAGTTATGAATTCCCATCACTAAATCGCTTTTGGTTCTGGAGGTGTAGTGTTAACTACAAGACACTAAACAACCCTTTTATGATCTTTATTTCCAGGTAGTGTACATCACTGCCACGTTCCCATTCATCATGCTCCTTGTTCTACTCATCCGTGGGGTGACCTTGCCTGGAGCTGCAGAAGGCATCAAGTTTTATCTTTACCCTGATATCTCACGGTTAGCTGACCCACAGGTACAGAACTAGGACTGGGGAGCGGGAGAGTTTCCTGTGCAAAGGGGGATGGTGGAGGGTGATGGTGGTGATATAATGACACTAGATCTTTTTTCCATGGTCTTTAGAGGTCCAAATGTAGCATGAACATTAATGCTGGGTTATGTTTTCCAGAGATCTGCTTGAGAAGGTCACTGGTGTATGTGTTAATGCATCTTTCCATGTGTACGTATGTGTGTGTATGCGTGTGTGTTCTTTTTCATGTCGAAGGACTCAGAGGCTGTAGACTCTGTCCCGTTATACAATCTCAGCTTTCTTGTTGGTAAGGTAAGGGAGATGTATTTTTTTAATGAGGATAGTCTTTAGTTTCAAAGGAGACACACGTGAGCTTCACAGATGGAACAACAAGCGACAACTGTGAGTACCAGTGGCACTTACCTCCCATTGCTCGATAGGAGGAAAGAAGTGAATGAAATAATAACGAATGAAAACCCATCCAAAGGGGGAGAAAAACGCTTTTTGAGGCACGAGAGCTGCCTTTGCTTAGTCCTGCCTAGTGGGAGCTGGGCTTACTCTTTCTGTATAGGCTGTGATTAGGTCGATTCCTGTCTGTGCTTACAGAGTGCAAATGTGACCCTTGAGCAGATCAGCATCATTTCAACCAGTAGTCATCATGTGAGGAATGCAAAACCAAATATGCCATGTTCCCCTAAAACAAAGAAAACAAGTGCTTTTTAAAGATAACTGTTGGTTGCAGTGAGAGGGAATAAAGTGTGTCTTAGTTATTTCTTTCTAATGGGTATTTGGTTAAAACAAAACTCCAGAGGCAACTAAATAACTGAGCTAGGAAAAGTGTAATTGAAAGAAGCAGTGTGGTTCATTCTCTAGTCTTGCCTTCTTGACACCAAGCACCCTCTTCACAGGAGACGTTATATTTTATGAATGAAGCTTCTTTATGGGACTGTTACTTTTATGATCTACTATTAGGCCTAAACCCAGAGCATCAGCCAATATTGTGTAAGGGGTTCATGGGAGCTGTTCAGGACCCCTCCGTAGTCTAGCAAAAGCATCATCTCCAGTCAGCAAGGTGCTGGAAAGCGATGGTGGGAGGGAGGAGGTGATGCTCTACAGCTTAATTCTCACTTCCTTGGTCTCCTGGTGGTTCCTACTGGTATTAGCAGACTTGCATTAGCAGGAAGAAGAGAACAGATGGGATTCGCTGCA
Source organism: Forpus xanthops (assembly GCA_032466535.1). Classification (NCBI taxonomy): domain Eukaryota; kingdom Metazoa; phylum Chordata; class Aves; order Psittaciformes; family Psittacidae; genus Forpus; species Forpus xanthops. Next base: position 48,397 of record JASSUY010006295.1, on the reverse strand, counting down.
TGTATTCTGATGGTTTGCTATGTATTTACTGAGAAGTTGATAGTGTACTGTTACTTCACTCTGTAGATGTTTTCTTAATGTAATCAGGAGAAAGAGTTACGAGGCCAAGAGGAGATACATATCTTGTAAAACGCATTGTATTTTGCTTGTTTTCCCCCATCCCTATGGCTCTTTATCTTGCATTTGAACAGGTACAAAAACAACCAGGAAGCTAGCAAAATAAACCAACCCAATACACAAACCCGTTTCTCAAGCTTTTCACATCCTCAGTTTAGTGACTCTGTCAGCTGGTTCTAAGTGAAATGACTTCCCATAGAAATGAGCAATGTTATAAATACTTTTGCATTTCCTATTGCACTGAAACACGTTTATTATCGCGCCAACAGGAAGGATCAGCTGAATGACTTAAGAAACTCAAAATACTGAGCATCTGTGGGGCGGGGATAGAGGAACTGTTATAGAGACAATGTTCTTGTGGGCTCTGATGCTAACGATCTTCTTTTCCCTGTAAAAGCCAAACTTGCAAATGTGATGTTCACTTTCCCTCTCTTCTTGATCCTTTAGCTATCACCCTCAATGGAAGCAATTATAGTGTCGATCTTTGCATAGTTTGAACTGTGTGTTGAGTGCTGCAACGCAACAATGCCGGTAATAACAGTCTTTCCATCTTTCCCTTTAGGTCTGGATAGATGCAGGGACACAAATCTTCTTCTCATATGCAATCTGCTTAGGAGCAATGACTTCCCTGGGGAGCTACAACAAATACAAATACAACTGCTATAGGCAAGTTTCCATCCAAGGGGGTTTAGTGTTTTAGCTAAATGATGTAAATAAAGTAGGGACAATGGGTTAATTTTTTTTTAATTAACTTGCTCCATGACATATGTGTGACTTAGGGACTGTTTGCTGCTGGGATGCCTGAACAGTGGTACCAGTTTTGTGTCTGGCTTCGCAATTTTTTCCGTCCTGGGCTTCATGGCACAAGAGCAAGGGGTGAACATTGCTGATGTGGCAGAGTCAGGTACGATGGTGTTGGTGGCAGTGGTGGTGGGCACTGCCGCCTAGCGTGTGAGCAAAGTCCTGCAGACTCAATCAGCTAACATCGAAGCGATCAAAAAACCACAGCAGAAAAAGGTTTCCCGTAATCTCCAGAAATAAAATAAGCACATGGTTGATTTGGGCTTGGCTCTAGAGCAGTGAGGGTTAGCTGGGGTTGAATGCTTTACTCTCTCTTGATTTCCAGGGCAGTGACACATTTCCTAGGGTGTGCTCATCCATCCGAGTTGAGGTTAGAGTTAAGATAACCACACCATTCTCCAGGGTCCAGAATGTCATTGATTCGACAATTTATTCCATCCTTCCTCTCAAACTACCTTTCTTTCCATTCAAATGCAAGTAGCACGTGTTTATGTGGTTTTCAGAGCTTAGTTTGGCTTGCTCTCAGCACTGTGCTGCAGTGGGAATACTATGGCCTTTTGAAGGGACATACATATCTATATTCCCAGGTTCTACTGAAAAGCGAGAGAACTCCATCTCCTGGGTTCTGTGGGCCCATTTAATCCACAGGAACTCTAGTTGTTACAGTCCTGCCTTTGTCCTCCGTAGCTTCAGGATGGGGTTGACAGGGAAGCCTGTTATGAAACTGGATGTACCCTTAGGTTCCTCCCTCATCCAGAAGTGTCCATCCCATTAAAGTTCAGCTATGTGCAGGCAGCTGAAGAAGGCTAAATCCTCTCAGACAAACCAGATGACACTTTTCCCTCTGTGCATGTCTTGTCCATGAGGGCAGGTGTAATCATGTGTTTTCATGTAGAACAGACAGATTAGATGGGAATTACCATTCAAAACTAATGAGTCAGGCCTCCAGAGCCAGGAGGCTTAAAGCTAATCAGGTTTAACAATATCACCTGAGTCCCCTTTTGCCGTTTCTTTGATTGTTTTTAGAGCAATTTTCGGTCACCTGCACAGTATTCAACAGCTTTCCTCTACAAACATGTCATTTAAAAGAAGTCAATCTATCTTCTAATCTTATGGCCCTGGGAGTTAAGTCTTTAAGGAAAACATCTCACTTTACAAGGGCTAATGATAAACTGATGACATTGGTGGCACACTGCACTCTTGGGTGGCTGCAATTGGCATCCCTCTCACAAGTGTGGTTAGTTAATGGCCCTGGCCATAATGCTTGTTTTGATCAGAGGTTGATTGCTGTGTTTGAAAGCAGGAAGCAAGGGCATAATCCTATTGAATGAATCATAAATAGCCCCCCTTTGTCTTTTTAATAGGTAGGTGGATCAATTCCAAGAGCTGCATTTTTAAGTATCCCTACATTAGGTTTATTTATTCTCATTTTTATTATTAAACCTCTGCTAAGCAGGCAGCTGTATTCCTGTTGCTTGCCATTCTTAGAATTAAACAGTTCTGTAGCAACGCTGCATTGTTAAGCATTGCTTAAATACAAATCGACAGACTTAGAGTTCACGTAGCATTTTTCAAACAGCTCAAAAAGCGTTTTTTTAAAGCAGGATTTTACAGCTTATTATAGGGACAAGGGCACTGATTAGCTTCCAGGCTTGGCTTTTGAGATCTTGTATATTTTGTTGTTGATTCCTTCATGTTTTCTGCCTCATTTAAGTTCAGCCATAGTCACTAATGGCCAGAGACTGCAACTGTCTCCCTGCTCAGTGGGTTGCTCGTCATCATGGGCTGGTCTTTGGCAAATCCCTAAGGATGTTTTTTACACGACAGTGACCATTACCAAAACGATCCAAATCTAAACCACTTCCCATGGGTTTCCTTGCAGTGGTCAAGCACAGAGCCCCTGGAGACCTCTTGGTCCCCCTGGGATGAGCATCCCAGGACCCGCGCAGGGCCATGGTGGAAGCTCTCACTCCCACTGCTGACTTCTCAGCACAGAGACATTCAGCAGGTGCTTGAGCCTCCTCTTTTGGCTTTGCCTTGTTTGGTTCCTTCCCATGCAAGGTCAGAATAACTGCCCTGGATCAGGAACAAGGTGAGCAGAGACACCACCACTCGGCCATAGCTCTTGCAGAGAGGACATTGTCCATGGAGCCAAGACCTCCTGCTCCCTCATCTCTGCCCAGTGAGTTAAATCCCTCCTGCCCTATGTGTGACACTATTTGTTTCCTTGTTTACCCTCCTGCAAGCCAGGGCATCTTCCACAGATTTGCTGACAGCAGAATCCCATGGCCACATTCTTTTCCTGGGCCAAATTCAGCCTCAGTGCCATGTGCCCTGGGCGCAGCTGTCCTGCTTAGAGCCCTAGCTGCTGGTTTGGATAGGTTTCATTTTGTTAAATTTGACCCCTCTGACTTCCCAGTGGAAGCAGAATTTTTCCGTGATTTTTCAATGATTTTTCAATGATTTTTTTTAATGATTAATAATTGTAATGTTTTTTTTTCAGCACTACTCCTAAAGGCAGAGGGGAAAGCAGGGGAGGCTCAATAAAGCCATAGCAAGTCCTGCCTAATCTGTGCTGCGTCTCTTTGGCTGGAAGAAATCCTTTCCCACTCACCCAATTTGTGGCAGTGTTAAAACAGCAGAAGATTTGCCTTTTTCCTTTGTAAATTTTAAATCCCATTTGCAAAGGCTCAGATGAAGCAGCTCTGACTGTTGAGTTTCCTAATGCCTGGTCCTGCCTCCGCAGTGCTTTCCAGCCGTGCCACAGGAGCGGCTGGGCTGGGATATAGCAAATCCCAATTAGCTCTTTAGAGCATCCACAAGTGCTTCACTTGTGCAAAACACCCTTGAGAGCAGCAGAGCTTCACATTAAATGGGATTTTTGAGATTATTTATGTTCAGTCAAGGGGATGCCAGGAACATTTTCTTCCATGTGGACTTCTTCTATTTCAGCACTTAGTTCTGAAGGAAAAACCAAAGCCAGCACAGGGTTTAGGTCGCTTGCTGTTAGACAGTGTCACAGTGCAAGGACAGTTTCAGTAGCCAAAGCATGCAGAAGTGCAGCAAGGTTTGAGGAGGGCAGTTTCACATTGGTCTCATCCCTCACATAGATCAGCTGCAAATGCCATCTGGTAGCAGTTCTCCATTTAATTAGGGAGGAAAAAAAGCAAACACCCCTTCTCCCCTCCCCAAATTTGAAGCATTCACCCATTTTTTGGTATCTTCTGTCATATAAAGTCTCAGTTGTGTTTCATTTGAAAGAGTTGCTCGATTGTTGACTGATTTGTATTTATTTCTGTTCAAATCTTTTCAGTGACTTGAAGTTTTCTTTAGCTTGGAAAAACAAAAAAGCCATCTCTTTTTTTAGCACTTGCTTCTTTTTCCATCTTTCTTGTTGGGAAGGAAAAGCAGGAGGTAGGAAGAGCAGTGTTAGAGATTTCTGTGTGCAGAGCAGAGATAAGATCTCCATCCCCGTGCTACAGCAGTTCATAAAGAATTCCTTTTCCCATTGAAAATACTTGAATCCACTTAAAAACCCAGGGAAATGCCAGTTTTCCAAGCTCCTTAACAGGCAGATGAGCTGGCATTCCTGGTTTTAATTTAAATCTGCCCTTAGGTTTTTTTGGCTTCACCAAATTCCTATGGCCATTCTGAGGACCTGCAGTAAATGCAGGATTGGCAGTGTTCCTGTCTCCCACTTGAAAAGGGCTCTTGCTCCCTTGACAAAAGCTCTCCTCACTGATAGGTAACTTCAGGTGAAAGCACCTTTGGAGGTCAGCACATGAGAGCGCTGCACGTATGCTGGGGCTGTGGATATGAGTCAGATGCCATCTGGTCCACAGCACAGATGAGACCCAAGCTAGTGATGAGCTATCACACACAAGGCTTTGGTTTCCAGAGCACTTTGTCCCAGCCCCACTGGTGCTCCCAGGCTGTTAAAATCCATCTTGCAGTTTGGGCTGATGTTGGTCATGTTCAGTGTCACCATAGGGGCAGATGATGGGGAAGTGATTTTACACAGAGTCATTTTACACATCAGCAGTTCCTGACAGCAGGAAGCATTTTTTTTTCAGGGCCCACAGCTAGTATAACTAGAAGTAACCTGGGCACTACAGTGGAGCAGTGAGGATTTGCAGAAGTGAAGGAGCAGACTCCTGGAGTGCAAACCCCTCTCTAGATCAGCTATGCTGGGTTTGGAGGTTGCATACAGAGGGAGGCAGTGGTTGCGTTAGTGAAGATCCCAGGGAGTGTTTGGAGCAGAGTCCCCTTCCTTGCATGCAAAAGAGTTTCATCATCATCATCCTCATCGTGACCATGTGGGCTAGCAGTGGGATTCTGCCATTCCCCTGGGTCACCCCTTCTCCCCCCGGCCCCAGGTACTGTCCCGTGTCTGGAGCAGAATAGGACCACCTCCATTATTGGCATGTTTGAGGCAGATATTAAAACTGGTGATCTGTTAGCACTGGCCTTGGGGGTTTGCCTGTGGTTTCTGCTATAGTCATGCGTGCTTCGATTTCAGATAAAAGAGCCAAACTGTTTCACTTCTGGTATTTCCAGCCGCGTTTGGATTTATCTGAACGGAACCAGGCATTCCTGCATTTGAGTGTGGCTACCTTTACCCAAGAGCTGGTACTTACTATTTCTCTTCCCTTCCCTTCCCCCTTTCCTATTTTCTCTTTCTCTAGGTCCAGGCCTGGCCTTCATTGCCTACCCAAAAGCTGTGTCCATGATGCCACTGCCCACCTTTTGGGCAATCCTTTTTTTTATTATGCTTCTGTTGCTTGGACTGGATAGCCAGGTTAGTACCATGGGTAAGAGATGCTGGCTTATTGTAGCAGCACTGCTGACTGAGAAAGGCATGAGTCAAGGAGAGAATACTCGGATGCAGCTTAAGAGGAACTCATCTGGGTTGTTTTTTAGTGCAGATGAATCATAGAATGCCAGGCTGGTTTGGGTTGGAAGAAACCTTAAAGCTCCTCCAGCTCCAACCACAGGCATGAATACCTTCCACCGGAGCAGATTGCTCCAAGCCCCTGTGTCCAGCCTGGCCTTGAGCAGTGCCAGGGATGGGGCAGCCACAGCTTCTCTGGGTACCTTGTGCCTCAACACCCTCACAGGGAAGAGCTTCAGCCTCAGAACTCTCCTAATCTAAATCTCCCCTCAGCTATATATAAAGTGGATCCATGAACACTCAGAGCACAAAGCCATAGCCTTTTTTGGTGGCGTTGGCTCGGACGTGCTGAGCACTGTGGGTTCCTGCTGACTTCCACATCAACAGCAGGCATTCCATGCCTCCAAACAGGCCAGAAAGCATCTCAGGTTCCAGCTGTACTAATTATACAGCATACGTTGCTATTAATTAGTGAGTGTGAAGAAAGCAAAAAGTTCAGTCCAAGAAGTGAGGTTATTCTTCCCAGTAGTTGCATATAGGAATGTTGGACTAAATCCTGCCAAAGAACCTGTAAATCATTTCTAGATAGTCCACTTCCAAGAGAACATGGGTGAGCAGGGATTATGCAGTAACTACAGATTCAAAATTGCCCAGGTTTTCAGGGCAACAGACACTCACATGGAGAGTCACGAAGATAAAAGGGTGAATGTTCATTTAACCTAAATGCTGTCTTGGATGAGGTGAGATCTGTAAATGAACTTTCACGCAGTTGTGTACTTCATCTCTTCCACTTTTTGTGTTCCATTTGTCCTAAATTGCTCTTTCGGGCTTAATATTGCAACTCCAGCAAGCATCTTTCAATCACTGCACAGTAAGTGTAGAAGTGCCCAATGCCGTGGTTCACCCACCTGGTGCTCATATCAATGGAAAAGCGTCTGCTGATTTTAAAGAGCTCCTCGCTGCGTGGAATGATTAAAACTAATTGGAGCGCTTAATTTCCCTCCTCCACCCTGCTGGGGTTTTTGGAGCACAGTCAAGCAGGTTTCTGAAATGCCGGAGCAGTTGAAGATCAGATCAGCTCCAAGGAAAGGCTTGCATTGAAAAAGGAAACCAGGTTTAGAGCAGTCAAAGGAAGGAGATAGGAGGCAACGGAGTCTTGTGGGGTCCTTGCAGGACAGTCTATCAAAGAGGTCAAAGAGCTTAGAGCTGCTACAGGGCACTGTAAGAGCAATATAGATACTTGGTAGGAGAACATAGCTTTCCTTGAAACCATGCATAGACTCTCCACCATGACCCCTTTGTTATAAGATGCATCCACTGAAAGGGAAGATCATTTCTACAGAGGCAGCCTTGGTTCTCCATGGTATCCTCCTGTCTTTGGTGAACTTGGTGCTTTATGAAGGCATAGATCAGCTGAATGATCCTTTCTTTGGATTTGGTTGGAGGGAGTTCAGTCTCCCCTTTTCTCCATGGGTGAAATGCATCTGGTTTTCAATTAACTTGAAACTCTCATCCAAATCCAGTTTGGGTTATTTGGTTAACTCAGGTTACACATCTTATTTGTAGCTTTCCAGTGACAAGCAAGTGAAAATACACTTTATATTAAAGCTAGGTGAGGCAAGATGTTTTTAGCCCATCTATTCAGAGGCTTCATTTTTGGCTTACGTTTGCAAATAGGTCACTAGATTTATGTGTGAGGAGCGGATGAACAGCTCCATTATTGCTGCAGAAGCCCCCCAGAGCCTCAGTCAGAGGTACTCTGCTCACAGGCTCAGAAAAGACAAGTTCAGTCAAGAAGAGCTTCTATTTCACATCAAAGATTGCCTTCCTTTTGCCGCGTTTTCACTCGCAAACCCAAGAGTAGAATTCCATCCAATTGTGGAATTAGCCTAACTAGTACCTGTGAGGTTTTCTGGCACAGCAAACAAAAGCTGGGAGGTACTCTGCTAGCTTAGGCTTTTTGGGGGTGTTTTCTCTCTGCCTCTTCTCTAGCATGCACCTCGTATTTATCTGGATCAGCTACAACATAAAGGCCACATAAGCGCCTTCCTGACATCAAATTAACTTCCTTTCTCCTTGCGGCTTGCACGTACAGAGCCCCTTTGGTAGCCCACAAGGCTGCTAGGAAATGAAGAGCAGTTCTGAGAGCTTGTTCCAACCTGAAAACTACCCCCGCACTTCAACCTCCAGGTTACAAAGGAATGGCTTCTGCTTTCCTCATTCAGAGCAGCTTTTTGCCCACCAAGTGCAGTTAGGGTGTTGCTCTGGAGTCCTTGTTCAAGTATAAGCCCAGATGAAACACATTGTGGGTAATTTTCAAGTCACGTTTCTTTGTTGTTGTCTTCCCCCTTTAGTTTGTTGAAGTTGAAGGACAGATCACGTCATTAGTTGATCTGCACCCATCCTTCCTAAGGAAGGGTTACCGACGGGAAATCTTCATCGCTATAGTATGTTTCCTTAGCTATCTTCTGGGACTAACTATGGTGACTGAGGTAAGCAGCACTCCCTTCTATAGCCGGTGTTCTGACCAATTTTAGCTATAAATGAGGCTGCACAGAATTAGCCCATCAGAGGTGCTCTTTGTATGTACAGAGCACCTTTGTCCCCAGGTCTGAAAGCATTTTGAAAGGGAGCTGTAGGTTCTCCCCTTTTCAGTCAGAGAAGAGAGACATGAAACCTCATTCAATTCAATGTGATCTCAGGTCCTCATCAACACAAGTATGAATGTTAACATCTGTCTCTCAATGATGAAACACATTGGGAACCTTCAGCAGAGCAGAGTAAGAATCCATCCAGTGCATGCAGGGAAAGAGATTTTTATCTTAGGTACACAGCTTTGAATCAATTAAATACCACTGGATTTATTCTAGTACAAACAAGATGGGAGCATGTTCCAATGGCTGCACTCTTGTGATGTTTATCTCCAAACTAAAACCCAAGCCAGCCTTGAAAAACAACTGGAGGAGCTCAGGTGTGGGAGTTCAAGCAGGACCTGTAGAGGTGCCTAACAAACAAGGGGTTTCCAACTAAAAGGGCATATATATATTTGAACGATTCCCATGAAGAAAGTCCTTCACTCAGTGAATAAATGCAGACCCTCTTGATGAACTGACTTCCAGTTTTACTATTTTGGAGGCGTTAATGGTAGGAGGCAACCTATTAATTCCTGACATCATTTGTTTCTATAGATGCCCATCCAGAAATACTTTTAAGAAGGAAAGATTTAAGTGTCTCGGTAGATTAGTACTAAGTGCCTTAGTTGTGTTTAATCATCATCTTGTTTGGAATACTTCCCGTAGTAAACATGCATATTCCCTGAGGAAGGTAATCCCAAATATTTACCTTACCTATTTGCTTGATATTGCTTTTTAGACAGCAATCATTAAGATAGGTTGGTTAATGTTCCTGGGAGCTGGGCCTGGAGGATTTGTTTTCATTCCCTGTTGGATCCTAATCCGCTGCATCTCTCTTTCACAGGGTGGCATGTATGTTTTTCAACTCTTTGACTACTATGCAGCTAGTGGTGTATGCCTTTTGTGGGTTGCATTCTTTGAATGTATTGCTGTAGCCTGGGTTTATGGTAAGTGAGAATCCTTTCATCTGATACCTTTTGATGAGTCAGGGGCTGTTTTGCTCGCCAAACATTTAATCATCAGCCACCCCTGAGTCTTCTTCCCAGCAACAGACACATGCCATTTATATAAACTTCTGCTGACCTCCTGGAGGCACATTTGCATCTGGGATGAAGCCAGCCTCCAGTGTTTTTCCACACAAAAATGGCGTATTTTTCCATTGCTAATTAATAAAGGCGCAATTAAGCATTTGCATGTGTTGAGAGATGAGAGTTGAAAGTGTGGCCAGCTGTGAAAATCTCCGTCTCTCAGAGATCTTCCTTTATTGCTGCAAGGGGAAAGCCAACGACATAGAAAACCCGGACAGACAGCTGACAGGAACGTGTGTGCTGTGGCTGTATTTTTAGGTGATGCTGGGTACCAGGGTACAGTAGCTTGAGATGGTAGGTGAGAAAGGATCTGGTGATGTTTGCTGCTTAGGGCTGGTCATTTCCCCTGTTCTTCACGTACTCCATCTCCTTAGACCAGCAGAACGAACAAAGCCTTCATTTTCCAGCAGTCAGATCTCCATAGAAGCAGGGTGCACTGTGTCATCTCCTTCTCATGGTGATTCCTTTGGCAAGTTCAATGAGAGGCTGGGGAGAGGAGCTGGGGGTGTAATGGGGGTGGGAGGGATTAGCATTGCACTCCTGCATCCAAATAACAGGGGGTGTAGGATGAGAGAGTCCCCCAGCCTTCTCAAGGAGAAAACCATCTTGAACTTCCCAATCATGGGAAGCATTTGAACAATAGATCTGACATCTTCATTCCCTTAAACACACCTTGAAGGAGTGTAGGAAAGCAGCTGTAATTCATCACTCCTTACATGGCTTTTCTGTGCTCAACTCTGATAAATGCACTCACTCTCCATTACAGGCGCTGATAATATTTATGATGCCATTGAGGACATGATTGGATACAGACCTGGTCCCTGGATGAAATGGAGCTGGATTGTGATCACACCAGTTCTTTGTGTGGTGAGTACTGACCTGTGCTCTTTCACGTCTCCCTTGTGCCAGCTCTGAGCCACCTCTTACTGCTTCTCTTTCAAGTGAAGGCCATTGCATTGAGATCAATTTGGGAAGAGAGGTGATGCTGGATTCTCAGATGTGAGCTGTTAATGTGACAGCTCTCTCCTGTGCCTGCTCAAATTGCACTTGCCTACATTTAAGTGGATTCTTCTTAGGATTGGCAAAGTATTGCATTCCTGACACAGAGAATGCACTCTCCAAAGAGCAGTCCCTGTTGTAAGTGATAGGTCCTTGAGGCCGTTTTAACTGAAAGACTGGAGAAGTCTGAGACAGACACTTAGCTTGAAGTATTTCATTGACTTGGAGGAACATCCTGGTAATGCAATGCACAGCAAATATCTGAGCCCTGAAAATGAACAGGCAGTACTGCAGCTGTTCAGCACCATGGCTTCACACTCTCTTATTGAGCAGCAGATGGTGTAAGCAGATGCAGATGCTTTTTCAATAATTAAAATGCAAGAATAATTCCCCCATTGGTTTAAAACACATACGGTACCCATCAGCTCTGCCTTTCACTGCCCCTCTTCCTTAGGGCCAGTGGTAGCACCAGAATCCCACTGCTTTCAGCATTTTTTGAGCCTCACTTTGCTTTCCTTTCTCATTCACAGGGGTGCTTTATCTTTTCTTTGGCCAAGTACAAACCACTGACCTACAACAAGGTCTACACATACCCAGACTGGGCAATTGGCCTGGGCTGGGTTCTTGCCCTTTCCTCCATGATCTGCATCCCTATGGTGATGGTCATCCGCATCATACAGTCAGACGGGTCGCTCATTGAGGTAAGAGGAGCCGGTTGTCTGTCTTGAGGAGAAAGGGAGCTTTAACTTGCTGTGTTGTATGGAAAATGAGCACAATGCTTGGAAAACTGCCACCTTGTCCAGGTAGGGCAAAGTTGGCTCTCCTGCAGTGAATGCAAATAAGACTGTTAAAGATCTCCTGTCCTTTGGGCAAACAGTAGAGACAGAACAAACACGAAGCCTTCTGTCCTCAGACAAACACCCACTGATGTTACTTGCGTCCTTCTGCTGTTTCCAGCTGGCAAAGCATTGCCTCCACGTGCAGACAAGTGCTGGAGCACTGGGGTGTGTTTGAGTGCCAGCTCTCTTGTCTCCAGCCCTCAGGGACAAGGAAGCACCATCCTGAAAAGCACTGAGAAAACAGGAGGCAGACGTGGGTCAAACCTGGCTGTGTAAGACAGGGAAACTCAGATCCCTCTGGTGATTGTGTGACTCTCAGGCATGGCCTTTGCTCTGGGGGTCTGAATCAAAGGGAAACCCTCCTGCCAACGGGCTGCGCTTTTTAGCTTCTTAATTACTTCTTTTCATTCCTGGTGAATCAAATCAAACCCCAGGATCCACATTGCTCTGAGCTTTGGGACACTTCATGGGGGATGCAGACGTGACAGTGCAGATTCTCTGGGGTTTGGCTTTGCAGGCTATGTCTTGCACTTTGCAGCAGAGCTCAGCCTGGGTTCCCCTGGCTTGGTTTGCTGCCAGTGGAAAGTTTTGTACACTGTGCAAGCAGGAAACAGAGCCATTCTCTTTAAAGGTTTCAGATGAGTTTTGGTTTTGCCTAATGAGATGGTCTTAAATGCAGCCCAGGGTATTCTTGGAGGAGAAAGTGGGACACTCTGGGTGAGGGAAAAAGAGAGTCAAATTAAAAACCCCCAAGGTTTCCCAGAGCACAAACACTCGCATTTGTTTTCCTCCAAGTGTTAATGGGTTGTTTCAGCTCTGGGCAGAGCCTGTTTATTTTTCTGCCTACGTTGTCACCATCTATTGAAGAGAAGTCTAAAAGTAGCCAAAGCACTCCTCAAAGACTGTGTTAGGAAAAGAAAGCAAACACTGGTCAGATGCCATTTCTTCCTTTGTGAACTGAGATGTAGGAGAGAAGTTGCCACTTGGCAACAAATGGCTGGGCTAAAAGACAGAGCTGTTTCTAAATGAGGATGGTGAAAGCACCCGAGCATCTGAGCAGCAGCTGCAGCACTGCAAGCCCAGTGTGCAGGATGCTGAACAATGCCATGAATACCCTTTCTTGTCTCACTTGCCCACCTGAAGTCAAGCTCTGCAGCTGACAGGTTGAATGCAGTGCTCCATGGCCTGGGTCCCGTGGTCCTTGTGGAGACAATTGGTGTATGATCTGGACTAGATGATCTCCAGTGGTCCCTTCCAGCCCTAATGATATGCACGTCCCCCACAGTCACCATCCCCAACCTTGGACTGCCACGTCCTCCATCCTGCCCATGAAGACACGGGGGCCCCTTTGGTCTTCTCACCTCGGCCTTTCTCCCTTTCTTGCAGAGGATAAAAGCGGTGGCAGCCCCCAAGGAGGTGAATCGGTGGTCCAAAGAAACAGAGAGTGCCACCCCGTTCTGCCCCAATGGAACTTCGAATGGCGGATTGATCAAGCCAACTCATATCATTGTGGAAACCATGATGTGAGCTCTCTCTGTGAGAGGAGAAACCTGCTTTAACTGCCGTTTACTAACCATAGATTCTTATAGGACCAGGTTTACAGAGCTTTATATTTGCACTAGGATTTATTTTTATTTCTCACAGAGAAAGTTATTTTTTGTGTGTGTGTTTTTTTTTTTTTTTTAAGGTTTTGTAAGGTAATCACAGCAGATGCCTCTCTGTAGGAGGGCTTTCATATCAGACTAGACATATTACAGGAATTTACTAGTATTGGGGTTTTTAAATATATATATCTTTATCTCGACATACTATACACCTTACCACTTGAATTGATTGTCTTGCCAGCAATACATTCAAGTCTCAGAAAGCAACTTTAGGTGCTGGTATGCTTGGGAGCAGGGTAACCTACCGAACACGCAAAAGGGGCTCTGTTGAGAGATGTGCTTAAACAAAACCAATGCTGTTTGTTTTAAGAGGATTTGTAAAGGTGTAGTATTGCCACCCTCTGGTTCAACTGTGGTAAACAACAGGCTTGCAGGGGCACGTTTAGCACAGTCCCTGAGTAAAGATAGAGCCGGGCAACTGGAGCAGAGAGCTTGCAAGGGAGGCAGAGAAGTTGGGGATGAAAAGCCTTAGGGCTGTCCCTCCCAAGCATAGCGTTAGGCCCTTGACACACAGAGGAGAAGGGGATTTGAGGAAGGTGTTTGCAGGATTTAGCATGGTTCCTTCTTTGATTTTTATCTTTTGTTTAGGTTTGGGGGTTTTGTTTTACTGAAGTGAAAGGCCTGCAGTTTGTGGGAGAGTGAGGAGGCTGCTCCTGATGCTCTGCGCTCAGAGGTGTTTGCTCCTGAGTCTCTATCAAAGCATGTTTTAGTGTGGTGGCACTGGTGTAAACCTGAACTCTGCAAACCTGAACCTGCCCACTGGGTGCTTCAGATGTTCCCTTGCTCATGTGGATGTTGGTTTTGGGCAGGAAAGAAAAGAATCCCTTCTGGATTCTAATTGTCCAAAGGTGAATGCAAACCAGGTCAAACCAATAGGAGGAACAGAACCGCTCACCTACACCTGGTGTAACCAGCAACAGAGTTGTTAATAATAATAGTAATGAAGATAATAATATCACTCAGCAAACAGGTGCTTTTCATCCATATATCTCAAAAATGCTTTGCCAAGTTTGGGAACCAGGATTTGCTTTATTTATATGGGGTGGGTTGCTACTGTTGGGGGACAGACAAAAGGACGAAGTGCTTTGTCCTATGTTAGTAAATAGCAGCAGTGGGCCCAGGGCCCTCAGAATCCATGCCCATCATTGGGTTAAACCATGATTTGTATGATATTTTAGGGGGGCGGGGGTGATAGACTGTTAATGAGGTTTAGGAATCTTATGTGCTGAAGACACAGGGCTTTCAGGGTTTTAAGTTTAAGCAAAGGGAACATATAACACTGAAATATTTTGTGTTTGGTCAAAAGGAATTGTGTACCGTTCCACGTTAGACTGTGGAGTGAAAAGAAACCACTACAAGGAGTGTAGGAATGGGGGTTCTACTTAGTGTGGGCCAGGCGGATGTTTCCATGGGGAATTACTCCATGAAGAATGGCCAAAATGTGGGCAGAAGCCTTCTTTGGGGTTAATTTTTTGGGGTTTGAGGTTTTTTTTTTTCTCTTGAAACTTGATCAGGTTGTGCTGGGAACAGGTTCTCTGGCGAAACTCAGCCTTTCCTTATGGGCATTCTCATAGTGGGAGAGGGGTGGTTTTTACTTCTTATGATACCACAGTTAGGCTTTCCAAAGGTATTTAGTGGAACTGCTTGAGAAAAGCAGAGTTTGTGTCTGCTTATTCTGCTGTTAGCTTCGTCTGCCGGGGCAGAGTTTGTCATTTAAACAGAACAGATCCAGTTCTTCACATTCCTACACAGCAGTTCATTCATTTCTTCTTGTCCCATGGGCTAACCGGCCGCAGCAGCACACTAAATGGGGAGCTTGTTGGTTTTCTTTTCTCAGAAAAGGGGTGATTTAAAACTAAGAGATGGACCAAATTAATGTAAAACCCAACGCGGCTGCATCTGTACCTTTCAAAACCTTGCTAGTTTGAACTTGCACGCGTTTTTCCGTCAGATAACTGGGTTGCAGTGGCAAATCCAGCCGTGGCAGAACTGCTTTTGTTTCTTCTTCTGGTTGTTGTATGATGAGAGTTATAAATGAAGCATTTCCATAGCTGGAGATGGCAAGCATCTCATGGCACCTGATGGGCCAGTGGCAAGAGCCATCCAGGTGTCACTGGGGAATACTGTGAGGTAGTGGGTGCCATCAGATGTGCCCCAAATAAAGCATACACCATGCATAGAGGTAATTTGGGGTGGTTCTAAATAGCTTTAAACCATCAAGGAAATGTAATCAAACATAACTCTCTTAGTGGGCTTCAGCTTGGACCCTCATTTTTGAGTTACAGTTAGTGTCTGCAGTAAACGGGCACACTTGCCTGGGTGAAAAGAGAGTATTGGCTTAAGGGGGGGCTCTGACTTAATGGTTTCTGTGAGTGCAGATGAAACAGTGATGCTTGATTTGTGTTCTTATTTTATTTTATATATACATTGTCATACAGCTGCGTTTGAGATACAATTTGCACATCACTTTCATGCTATAGACTTGAGATGAGCTTTAGCTTGGAAAAGAAAATGGTTTGGCTACATACAAGACATCTCCAGCGAGTGGAGGTGGTGTTTGGCCATCTCCACACTGTGGAGGGTGTCTTTGCTTGAACCAGAGGGCTAATACTACACCTTTCAAAGTACAACTGCTAGAACCCAACCCCCTTTGGGTAGAAACTGTGCCATTCAAATCCGTCGCTTCCATGTACCGAGTGAAAACGTCTCGCACGGATGCAACAACCTCATTGAAGGGTTCTCTGTGTCACCGTCTCCAGCCCTGCTGTGCTCTTTAGGATGCAGAGGAGGGCCGGGACTCACAAAGAGCTAAGAAATGATGGTTTCTGGAAAACAACTCCCCTCTCCCCTCTTCCCTCCAACAGTAATAGAGTGACTTCTAATTGTTTTCTCTGGGGGTTGAGTTCCAATGAGCACACTCACATTTTTACACTTTTGGTGGTTTTCCTAACATTTTGATCAGATTTCTGAGCTTTTCTGGGTGATAAATTTGCATTTCAACATGATCCGCTGCCAAATTTATTAAAAAACCACTTCTTTACAAAGTCTGTGTTTTCTACCTATTTCTGACTGCAAAGAACACTGATTCCCTCCCTCCCCATTTTACTTGTTTAAACACTTGTGACCTATTTTACCTGTTTTCTGTAAAGGAGGAACTCTATATTAAAACGTCATGACTAGTCACAGATGAACTGATTTGGAGCCAGGGAGTTAATGCACCTTTGGCATGAGATCTTTAGAACCAGATCCCCAAGTTTAAAACCAGAATAGACCAAGAGAAAAACCCCACTCTTTTTCACAGTTCATGTACCTTTGTGTTCATGGGTTCTTCTGGGCTTGAAAACAGCAGTTTCAGCAGTGTTGATTTCCAGCTGGACTAAAATCCAGAGACAGTAGAAATGTAAAAGGGAATGTCTATCCCACCGGATTCTCCAGCCTGTTTCTTTCTTTTCTCAGTTCTCCAGACTTTTCCAGTTCACTTGTCACTAGTTATGATCATAATGAATGAGCATCTATTGTAAGGGACTTTACCAGTAGTTTGTATTTCGGTGTTTAAGCAGTATGGTTTCATAAGTAGAACTGGTTTTTATTGCTGTTACTGTTCTCATTTCCCTCCTCGTCCATAGCGTTCCTTTTCATCTGGTCCAAACAGATCCACACACTTAGATAAGTCCTCTTTAAAGTGTGAGACAGTCGGTCCACAATGGATTTGTTCTTGTGTTGTAAATGAAAATAGAAAAGCCTAGCAGCTGTATTGGTCATCTAGAACAACGCTGGTGGCCACCGTGCAGCGGCAGGGCAGCTCCTGAGTGGAGGGATGTTGGGAATGCTCTGCTGAAGAGGCTCAACAAAGCTGATTTTCGCTGCTGTTCTTGTGGAGAGGAGATAAAGAAGAAAGGGGAAAATATAAAGGACGCAGCCTTACAGTTGCTGTAACACCAAAAAACCCCAACAACCATCAGCAGAGCCTTTAATGTCACCATCAGGATAGCATCTTCTGCAGTAATTTTCAGTCCTGTGTGCATCCTCCTTTCTCAACTGCAGACACTCCTGGTTCCTCTCCTCTGTCTCAGCGTTCAGTAGCTCTGAAGACACATGGACATTTCCATTCAATAGGCCTTCTACAAGTCTCCTCTTTAAGTCTGTTTTTATTTGCTCAGGAGACTTCTTACCGTTTCGTTGAGGTCATGCTTGTCACACTTGGGTTCAAAGCTCCCGCGTGTTGCATCAATGGCAAACCTCCATCCATGGGAGAAGGATCTGAACGTTTTTGACTAACTGATGATTAGCTTCCATGTCTTGTGGTCACTGCCGGATCACTCATGGAGGCTTAATGTATATAAAATGTTAAATAAGCTGTGCATTGAATGGAGCGGACAAGTTAGTTCAGCAGCTCATGTACACTTGGAAGAAAGATGACCCTGACATCGTTTCCAAGGAGATTCAATGGAAGTTGCTCACTTTCAGCAAAAAGAAAATAAATCTGTGGTTTAAGTAGATTAATAGATGACTTCTTCCACCCTTGTATGCATGCACACAAGTGGGGACACTGCTGCTATTTCTAGGCTATAGATTGTGTGTTTAAGTCTTGCGGAGCTGTTTGGGATGAGGATTGAGGTTTAGGCACCACTTGCCTGCAAAGAGCCAACCTGCCAGGGTGTCCAAATGGCTTTTCCTACATTGGAGGTTGTGGAAGAGGGAAAGTAGTGGCAAAATCCTGGACTGGGCCCTCCAAAGAAGCCTTAAGGTTGAATGTGAAAAAATTCCTGGTGTGGGAGGCTGGATGTGGTGTGGGATCAGGCAGCTGCCCTGGACTTGTTTTCTCCAAACTCAGCATCCAAAGCCTTGTGGTTAGGATTGACGTGTAGTTGTGTAGTTGTATATTTGCATGAATAAAGGTCAGGACCTGTCAGACTCCAGTAGCTTGTTTTATTTCCTGTAGTCAAAGATAAGCTTTAGAAAGAAAGCATTCAGGTCATTTGGTGACGCTTGACACCTAAAAAACCATTAACTAATGCAAAAGAGGCCCCCTGAGCTCCACACTTTGGTCACAAAGATTTTCTATTGGTATCAATGGTCAGTTTGACTTTATAGGAATGTTTGCTTAGGAAAGACTTGAGCACAACCAGCACCAGTCCCTGCTGGAAAACTGTCCATTCCAACCCTGCATCCCCACCGGATCATGGCTCTTTTCTGGCAGCCCAAAATAAACCTCTACATGGACAATGCTTCTCCACTTAAAAAAAAATAGTAATTAAAGATCTGGATTTCTGCTCAAAACCAGTAAAAAGTTGACTTTTTGTGTTGTTTTTCCAGTTGTCATTGTGAATTGGTGATTGCAGTTTCCCCATGTCCTAAAACAAGAGCAGAAAAAGCTTAAGAGACCATTTGACAACAAAGAGGCAAGCTCAACATTTTGCAGGTTGAAATCATTAATAAATCACTCCATTCCACCATCTCCATCAGAGGTAGGAATCTTCAGTGATGGGGTCTGCAACTGGAAAAGAGCCTGACCCTGCAGGTATTGGTGATATGGAATGGCAGAGCCTTTTTGTATCACTGCAGTGGCTAATTTGGAACAATCAGTAAAGTGTCAGAAATTAATTGCCAGGAGCTTCACAGCTTTAGGAGTAAATCAGAGACAACAGAGAAAGAGGCCATTTGTTGGAGGCTTCCTCCCCATGGTTTGGCTCTGGGCTGCAAAGTGGGATGGTGCTGCTCACATCCCCATTTACAGCACAGGGAAACCATGGCTCAGCTTAAGAATCACACATAAGGGGGGAAATACAGTTAGGAAAAGTGAAACTTGATTGTGCTAAGAGCTTTGTGAGCTTTTGTGTGCGTGCCTTTGTGGGGAAGGCTTTGGTCCTGTAGCGTAGCACATGTTGGCACGATACGTATTGTTTCCGAATCTGCTTCTGCAGTTGAGATGTTTAAAGATTTGATTCTTTTTTTCCAATATATAATAATAATAAAAAAGAAGAGAACAGTGGCAAAATCCTGTTGAGAGACTGAAAATAAGACAGAGAAACCTGAGGGGACAAATTGAGTTTGACATCAGCTCCTGTCCCTGTCCTGGAAGCCAGTGATGGTCTCTCAGAGCCACAGCATCCCAGTACTGTTCCGAAGTGCTCGTTGTTCAATAGGATGTTGTTTTTATCCCGGTGTAATGTTGTGACTGTTACCTGATGACATTGCCAGGGACTTCACGCTGTAAGAGGTGGTCCATCATGTTTGATGTATTTGGCTCAAACAGTGGTGTATTTCTTTCTTCTTTCAATTCCTAACAACTGTGACTACAGTAACGTGATGAGTAGCACATACAGCGAGGAGGCCACGGTGACAACGGCCTCCTCCAAAATGTAATTGAACTTTTTTTAATCAAAAAAAACTTAAAAATATTTTTAAAACATTTTAAAACTTTTTTTTTTGTGTGTGTGTGTTCCAAAATGGAATATTTGTATTTGAAAAAAAACCAAACCAATCCTGGAGTGTAATTTAATCCTAAACGTCCCCCTCTCTGCCTTTGTGTATATGGTAAATGTTTGTATTTTGCAGTTTCTGTTTTTGCTTTTTAGATAAATAAAATGTATATGGATATTTTTAAGTCATCTTTGCTTTTTTAGATGAGTTTGTAATCACCTTATAACTGAAAAATAAAACTTTCCTTTATAAACCAGCTATGCATTTGGATGCTTTATTTTCCCGGTCTTTGAGTAGTTTTCTTCCATTAACCCTATGATTTGCTGTGGGGTTGTTGGTTTTGAGGGATTTTTTTGTCCTTAAATATATAGATATATACTTGGGTGAGGTTTTATATATATATATATGTGTGTGTCTGTATATAGATGTGTAATATGTGTGTGTGTGTATGTAGATACGTATATATGTATATATGTGCACACACACACATATATATATATCCATAAGCTGCCTCATCTCAGCCCATCCCAAGGTCTGTACCATCTTGGCTGCATGGCACCACTATGGTGGGGCTTGAAATACATCAGAAAAACCCAACAGAAAGGAAAACCAAACCAAACCCCAGTTATTTTCCTGCTTGTTTCAGGCTCGGTGATGGCCTCTCAGTCAAAGAGATGGAGGTTAAACCAGAGAGGACTTTCCTTAAGCTCTGATTTAGGGCAGGCAAAGCCTGGTCTTAGCAGCCTGATAGCAGCAGAGACAGCAACTGCTTAAACTGTTTTAACTCAGGTTAAAATACATCATTCAGAAAGCCCCAAGTTAAGAACTCAAAATTAAATCGAGTGAAAATAACTCAAAAAGCCATAAATGCCACAAGCTGCTACCAAAGGGTTTCATCCCCCTGCCTTGGGCGGCTGTCACCTACCCATGGCTGTACCCAGCTCCCTCGGCTGCGGTCCATGGGACACGAGGTGACACGAGGGGGACAGGGCAGAGCACCCCAGAGGAGCAGCACCGTGCTGGCCTTGTACCTGGTGCACGGTCACGTTGCTCGGGTGCCTGTTCAACCTCACTTGGCTCCGCATGCCTTTGGTAGGTCCTCAGTGCCAAGCGTGCAAAGGGCTTTGCTCTGAAGCCTGCGGCCCAGGAGAGCGGCCAGAGATGGGAGATAAAGCTTGTTTACATGGCAGCGAGGCCCCAGGTCTAACCAGGTACATTCCCATACCACGCTCAAGCATTACCCACTTGGCCACGAGGGGTTGCGAAACCCAGTGCACTGTTCCCTTGCCAGTGAGTGGATATTCCCTATGGCCTTATCCAGCAGCACCCCAGCCTGTGCTGCCCGTGCTGGGATCATAGGGGTGGCCTAAAGCCCTTTGCAAGAGCAAAGAGAATCCTCAGCATAGGGACAGAGCTGAGTTTGGCAGATGGTTCATATGGCAGTATTTGTAGATGTGAGCCCTGTGTAGGGGAACCACATTACTTTCTTCCTCTGTAGCCATCCCTTCTGTTGGCAGGGGGTTGGAACTCGAGGATCTTAAGGTCCTTCCCAACCCTAACTAGTCTATGATTCTATGGCACAAGGAACTACTTCACAACAGTCAAACCTTTGGATATCTGGTTTCAGAGCAACCTGGTCCAGTGGAAGGTGTCCCTGCCTGTTGCAGAGGGTTGAAACTGGATAAACCTCATGTCCCTTCCACCCGTTTGGTGATGCTATGATAATCTGGCTACAGCAAACCATCCTCCAGCTGAAAGAGACAGCCCAAGCCAAAGGCATTTCATTTGCTTTTATTTAATTAAAAAAAAAAAGAAAGTCAAAGTCATTGCAATCCCATTTAAATACAGAGATTTACAAAGAGGTCCAAAACAGGACTAAAATATTCTTTGAAATGCTGTACTTTTAAATATTGTGCTTTCGTAGATACATAAGAAAAATTAGCATATAAAAATACTTTACAAGGAATACACTCTAATATATGGATAAAAATACACGTTTAAGTAATGCAGTTCATCTTCATATCATTCAAAATGCATAGGAAGGGGTACAAGGACCAAGTTTTTCTTCCTCTTTTTTTCTTGGTTTTTTTTTTAAAGCCTTTAATAAAAGTCTTCATTAAAAACCTACGAGAGCTTCCCCTGCTCAGAATATTGCATATAAAACCACTTTCGTCTGCACTGTCAATGCTCCACAGTATCAATTATGGCACATTATCTAATAGTGGCAGCAATGGTATGGGATATTGCATACTCCAAGAGAAAATGGCTACAACGACAATTAGCTGGATGGGGCCGGGCACGTGCCTGGAAGAAACACCCTGATACATCGCATCATAAAGTGCTAATACGGGAAAGGTGGCAGGCAGATGAGGACACCGATGCAGACATCGTGGCCCCTCTTCCCCATGGGGCTGAGGGCTCTTGGGAGGGCAAGGGGAGCGACCATGGGGCATCATGCTTGCAAAGCCACGGGAAGGCCAGCAACAGGCAAAGGGGGGTGGACCAGGGACGAGCAGCCAAACCCATGTGGGCACACACAGAGTCCAAGCCCACACAGGACACGGGACACAACCTCCATCTAATGAAGGGCTTCTCATGTCATTGCCTGATAGGAGGCAATGAGGTTTTATTAATTCAAAACATCAGGGGCAGCCCTGGGAAGATCACTGTTCTTCAAGCTATTCACTTGTGGGTACAGGCCAGATTTGCAAGCAAGAGGGATCTCCATAAAGCCTAGAGAAACAAGGTGGATGGGGATTTGGGCAGGTAATTGAAGGCTTTTAGCCTTGACTATGGCCTTCTGCTGTCTAATAACTACTCCAGCATAGGAAGCCACATCGCTCATGAGAACTGATAGCAATATGAGGTGCTTCAGCCCACTGCAGGCTAAGCCAACCCTGGTGGGGAGCATGGACAAGAGGCGGCTGCAGGCACCAGGTTTTGAACCAGAATTGCATCAAGCACATTTGGAAATGTCTTTTCAAATGGGCTCTCCATGGCTCTGCACAGGGAGTGCAAGGGGATGCAGGAATCAGTTTATCCATCAGGAGGGTTTAAAGGATGGAGCACAACAGAAAAGGCGTTTCAGTCTTGCTGTATGCGATTAACCAAGCAAACAAGAAAAAAATAGCACCATGAGTGTTTATAGGATGGCCAAGTCCTTCCAAGTGAGGAGGATGTTAGAGGCAGGACCCCGCACACCCTAATGCCATGGCGGATGGCTGTGGATGCTCCTTCCTCCCACCAACAGCTCACCCCATCGCTGCTCACGGCCAAAGCCGTGCATCCCAGTTCCGACCTTCCCAGCTCTATTTGGCTGTCTGAAGACCCACCTCCCTACCTGCAGGTTATGGTACACACTGCATTTACAAATACCAGTGCAAAAAAACAGGAAAAACACCCCAAATACCACAATGGCTCAGTGGAGGCCCTGGGCATCGCCTGCTCCTGCTGCTCAGAGGGTCTGGATGCTCGCCTTGACCTCGGTACCGTGGGCTACCTGTGCTGGCAGCTCTCTGGTCCCCTCCTGGGGAGTACTGGCAGCCAGTGCCAAGGGGTTCCGGCTAATCACCAGGTCCAGCTTATCTCCAGCCTCCGAAATCAGGGGAACAGCCAGACAGCAGTCAAAGTCTCTCGTTCGGATGCGGTTTACCTGCCGGGATGGGTTTAGGATGTGCCATAGGGAGGAACAACAGAAAGACCATGTTTGTTAGTCAGAAATGGCAAGGTTGGTGAAAACACACAGCCCTGATTCTGAGTTCAGAGCAAAGAGGGGTACCCCTTCAGGCTGAGCACATCCTTCCTTAGCTAAGCAATGATGCAGTGACAGGTAGAGGAAGGAGAAAATAAAGTCTGGATCGGCATAAACCCTGACCCCCAGTGTCTGGAGCAGCATGACCACTATTAAACACTACAAGGCTCAAACCCAGTTCTCCAATACAAGCCTGTAGGAGAAAAGTTGCCATTTTCCATGATTATTTTGCCGTCATGGCTTTTGCTGGCCTTAATTTTGCGATGCAGAGCACTCAGCGCCTAGAAAATTAACACAGCTCAGACCACAAGGCTTCTGCCAACCACTTGCCAGCTCAGCCAGCAGTAAATCCAGACTGTACTGAACAGCTTCTGCTTCTCCTCTGCCCCTTTTTCACATCCTTCCTTTCAGAGGAGCCTGGATGCATTCCACGTGGGCTCAGAAAGCGGCTGCAAATTCTCTCTGCAGGCTTCAACAGTGAAAGCACTTTTACTGTTGTCACTTGCAGACCTTCGAGCACGTTTCTAGGTTGGGTCACCTGCAGGAACCACCCCAGCTCTGTCACCTCCATCTGCCAGAGCACGTGGGCTTGGTGCCACGACAGCTCCGGGATGGAGGGGGCTGGCAAACAGCACCGGGAGGGGAAGCAGGGAAGAGAGAAAGGAATTTCCCACCCACCTTTGGAGTGCACATAACCCCTGAGGCCACACGTTGCTTCCTTCTCTGGGTAAGGGCAGAACGAGTCCATGCAACCCTTCAATCCAAAACCCTTTCCCAGCATTAGTGCATGCCCATGGAGCCGGGCTCTGTGACGGTAGCAGTGTCCCCCTGCCCTAACCGATGTCCACACAGTTGACCCCAATACTGCTTCTTACAGCATAGTAACTAAGGAGACGTTCTAGACCACATACAGACAAGGACAGACAAGCCATCAGCGTGCTCTGTCTTTGGACTACGCCAGTCAAGCAGTTCCAGTGCAGAAATGCCATTAGTGCAATGCCGTGCTCCAGCTAATCCATCCAGAGGGGCTGCTACAGCAAGGACGAGGCGTTCCACTGGCCTTCATGCACATCATCATGCCCATAATCAGCAGCCCCATGAAGCATCCTCAGCAATGCCTCTCTGTACTTCTTGACGACAGTTGCCTGAACCAGGTCTGCAAGACCTCAATCACAATTCCACATGTCAACACGACGCCAATCACCTTGTCTTCTTGTAGGTGTAAGCCATGCAGTTCAGCATGTGGAAGGGGGGTGTTGAAAGTCTTCATGCTGCTCTGTTTAGGATTTCGGGCACACCTCCCAGAGCACTTGGCACTCGTAAGGAAGAGACACATCCAACATTCAACAGAAAGGCAGCCCAGAGCCTAATTAGCTTCTTGTTCATTCTTGCACCATCTTTTATTTGAAGCAGAGAAGGAATAATTGTATAGCAGCCAACTGGCTAGAGACCGTAACAAGCTTAAACAAGGTTCCCCACAGCGCAGCGAGTCCTCCAGTTACCTGATGTACATAATTTATTGGCTCTAATCCTACTGCTGACAACCCCCGCCTAGAAATCAGTGAAACTAAACATCTGAGTGTTCCCAAACATGGTCACAATATATGCATTTCCAAAATGGGGGCAGGTTTTCCACTGGGGTTGCACTTTCTCAGTTGCTGCTTGAGCTGCCCCATAGCGAGAATTGTTGGTTTTCATCCATCTAAAGCTCCTCTCCATCCTCCAAACCTCACTGTGCTCTTACTGTCCCTCTGGTAGTCTGATGTGCCCCAGTTGTATTTGTTACAGACTGTTTGTGAGCAGAGTTTTTACTTTGTTTCTACATCAGCTATTTCAGTTCAAGCATCTTTCAAAGGAAAACACCCATGAAAAACACTTTGCTTCCTAGAAAACTCTTTTAGTTGTCAAAGGCATGCACAGAACCTTATGAAGACCACTTGGCTCGTCCACATGGGGCTTCGCAGGAACACATATTGGCCAATACAGTTTAGTTCATCCAAAAATCACCCTTTTACACAACAGTAAAAGGACCAAAGGTGAAGAGAGGAAGCATCACACCTTTTTGGTTGTTTTGAGCTCCCCAAGTTCAAAAAGGCCAGTGCCAGGACACACAGTGTCCTGGAGGAGGTGTAACCTAGGGCTACCACCTAGTGATTTCTCATTATAAAACACAGGTCTCATTGAGTGCTTGGTGGCTAGGAGCTCACCTAGTTGGCTAACTATTACCTTGCATTAAAGTTAGTGCTGCCATGGATGGGTCTCACTTCTCTCTTCCTCTCAGCCACTCATTCACTCCGTCCCAGCCTCCAGAACTGCATTTTGCATTTATTACCTGAAGCACTCTGTCATATGGCTTGAGGCCACACTGATCTGCTGGCCCATCCGGACGGACCATATTTACATAGACACCTTTTTCTAACAAGCCATCGGACACACTGAATCCAAAGTCTTCACTCTCCGGGTCTTTGTGGAGTGTCATCTGGAGGGGCAGAAACAGAAAACACAAGTTTTAATGCACCAGAGGAAGCAGGAGATAAGACAGATTGAGCCTTATTTACCAGACACCATCATCTTTGGTAGGCCACATGGAGAAGTGCTTGGGTGACTGGCATACAACCAGCCACACTGCAGTCCCTCTCGTTTGAATGTGGAAGGAAACACAAGTGTAACACAGAGAGCTGCTGTATTTCACCCAAAGAGCAGCAAACCAAGTGTTATTGATAGAGCATCACCTTCCCTAGCCCAGGTTAAGCTGTGCATCCTCTATGTATGCCACAGCACATGAAAAACAACATGTTCACAGGGAATTATCAGTGTAGTGTGTCAATTTGAAGCCAGTTTGTTCTGAATGCATCACTCAGCAGGAACTTCTAAACTTCCCTGTTCTTTTCAGAAAATTCCTATCAGTAAGTGCTGACGTAGTGAGGACAAGAAATGGGTAATCTCATCACCCTCCCCTTGAGCACGTCACGCTTTGGCCTTGTCTAGAGGAGCTGGAAGCCTATCTTGCCATGGATAACACTGGGAGCCAAGAACAACTGATCTCCCAACACCACCAAAATCTCCCACTGCCTCCCATGAAGTGCAACTCCCCCACGGGGCTCTAACTCCATCACTGTGCTCTTGGCTGGATGAGCCTCACGGACGTGCAGGAAGGACAGTGCCCAGGATGATGCACAGGCACAGCCCTCCGGGCCTCAACCTCATCTGCAAAAACAGCCAACATGAGATGCTCCAGCAGAGGGAAGAGCCTCCCTATACCACACTTAACGACACAGCTCCCCTCCTTCAGGTAGGAAGGCGTTTTATTTAAAGACACATTTGCCATGCCCTGAAGGACAAGAGCAGATCCAACATCCAAAGCTGTTTTTTCCAGCTCCCATAACTGCAGCTTTCACTCCAAAGTCACACTAAGAAAGAAAAAGGCAGTCAAATGTTTGGAAACCTCTCCAGCTTCTTCCCTGCTTGCATTCTGCATCAGCAGCTTCTACACTGTTTTCCTAATTACCATTGCCTTGCTTAAACTGGCTGTGTTCAGCTGAGTACTGAATTCAAACAAGCATCCCATTGCTGAAGAGCACACCTTCAGGAAAGGCTGGAATGGAGGGGAAGAAGAGGGAAAGAAGTCATTTATCATATAAAATGTGCCCTACTGAACTGGAAAAAGGTGGACGGGTCTCCACAGGGCCATACTTTGAGCTTTCTTGCTGTTATCTGTAGCACCAACTAATGAACTCCAGAACACAAGGACCTGGAAATCTCATCTAATAAAGGGAAAGAGGAAAGCACAGATTTGAACCCTGGTGAAGCATGGCAGCTAAATCCTGGTACTCTTCTGAAGAGACCCCTTCATCTTCAGCTGACCCTCTGGAAACCTTCACCGCAGACCCTGGTGGGGGCCAGCTTTAAGAAGGAAGAGTTTCAGGGGGTTCCTCTGAACAAAGGGGATCTTCTACAAGGTTCAAAGCTTCTACAGCTGTAATCATCAAGGTACTGCAGTGCCACTGCGAGAGCAATCCATGGCAACACAAACCTTGTGAAACTCGAGGGGGGTAGGGGACATGATTTCCTGCATCTCCTTCTCTATCTTCTTCACGTCCAGGCTCCTCTCATTCTTCTTGGCAGGGGAGCTGCTGCTCTCAGTCTGTCCATCCTCACAGCTGGTGTTCGCCTTCCTCAACGGGCTCAGTCCTGATGGGTTGACAGAGTCCATGAGCAGCTTGCTGCTGTCCAAGCCCAGGTTGTGCACACTCCCTGTCATGATGGATGCCTGTAGAGTGAGGGCACAAAGTCACTCAGCTGAGAAACAGCAGGAAGAGATGGACCACGTGGCAACAAAAGCAGCAAAGACACCAACAGGATGGCACCATTGCTCTCATGAATCAGAAAGTATCCAGAAGCTCTCCCAGTTAGCTATAAAAGCCATTTCCAGACCTTGGGAGCCTGCTGTCACATCTATCACTGACCTGCTGTTTGCTCTCCACCCCAACATGGAGCTTTATCTCAGAAGGAAGAACCTGTGGAGCACCTCCTTCTTTCTGATGACCCCTTCCATACAAACAGGGCCAGACAGGCCTCATCTTGTGCAGGAACCTTCCTGGTAGTCAAGGATGAACATCCCAATCTCAGGGGGCTCCAGTGTTTGCTGGGCTCTCCAGCCTACAGCTCACACAGGGCTGGCACAGGGGAAGCAATAGCCTTGACTCCACGGAGGCCAATTCAGTAGAGAAATTAGGATTTTATCTGTCAGTAAATAGGAGCTATCACTGAGGAAAACTGAGTTAAAAATATGAAATTAAGTAGTATTTAAGCCTGGTCACCCCTGATAACATCCATTAAAAGATGGCCCTAAGTAGATTCTACTCCATTTGGCAATGCTTTTCACTAATGAGATTACATTGATCAAAGCTAATGAAGGAGGCAAGAATCCAGTCTGTGGAACCTCAACTGGCTCCAGGTCACAGAGTCCATTTAAACAGCGTAATGAAAACTGCCATTTTGGAGTTTAGGCTCCGAGGGTCTGCACTCCCATTAAACGTCAAAGGTAGAAGGGGAAAAAAAGGAAAGGTGGGAAGCAGACAGCATAGTTCTGCAGTGTTAAACTTGACAAGCCAAAGAGCAATTGCTCCTGTGCTGGGGCAAACAGCATCTGACTAAACCTCCAATGAAGCCCCTCCAGCTCTTTGCTCCAAGCTAGAACAAAGGCAAATAAAGTCAATTGTGGTGGCAGGATGAAAACGCCAGGACTCCCCACCCTATCCCAAACACAACCTTTTAGCCTTGTACTGTTCAGGTCTTCACACATAAATGATGTAACCAGCTTGAGTTTGGCCAAAACCCCAAAACCTGCTACGTGCTGGAAGGACGTTGACTTACCCAGTATTGAAACACAGGGTAAAAAACATCATCACAGCCAACCAGGATATGTTTGTTCAGTGACCTCAGGCAGCCTCAACACACCCCAGGGTGCTGTGCCATGCTGCACCGACACCAGCACTGCAGAGCCAGTGAGGAGACAGGAAGGTCTTTGCACGTTGGGCTACCATCCTCCCTCACACCCTGTAAATGCCATAACCAGCCAGTACCCAGGAGCATTCACCTTCTCTACCTTCAATGTATTTAAATACTCCTTGCAGCATCATAAACAATTTGCTGGGTGCTGTGGGTTAAGGGCAGGCAGCAGAAAGGACAATTCCAGGCTTCTCCTGTGGCTGGAAGCCTGTGGCTGCCCTGCATTGTTTTTCCCCATCTCTTGGATGCCCTCAAAGCAAAGCAGGGACACGTGCTCCACTAGATACATTGGAAAAAGCCTGTTTCTACCCATAGCCCACAGCCTCAGAATGGATTGCTACTGTGTGTGAACCCTTTTTCAAGGCTATCTAGGGTGATCTTGAATGACTCTCGTTGTTTTAGCTTTTAAAGCACTGCTATAACTGTCAAAGCTCCAAAGCCCTGAAACAGCATCTCTGCACTATGGATCCCTGGGAAATGAAAGGGATTGGGCACAAGGATATTTTCCTTCATCCTGGCACTTCACAGTAGTCCAGCCAATCCCCACTTTCACATTTAGGTACTAGTCATTATGTAGAAGAGAAACATCTATGCACCATTTCGCGGGGTACTTTTTCCTTAAGCATTCAACAACAGCTCAGCAAGGTTTGAGAGCAGCTGCCTCAACTCATTTCTATATACATTCAGGTCCAGGAAACAAGTGACTAAAGGGAGAAGTTACAGCTTGTTGTGTTGGTTTGTTCTTTTTTAAATCAGCACTTTCTTAAGCAGTTAAGATAATAAACACAGGGGGTTGTGATTTAACACAATGAATTTACCTGAGATTTCCTCCCCCACTTACAGTTGCTAAGGATCAAGGAGGAAAGAACAATCAGTATGTCCTTTGTCACCATATAGACCACAGCAGGACTTTCCTTTTCCACCTCCAGTTATTCAGAAATCGTCTTTTTTTCCCCTGAAACCCAAGAGATGCCATTGTGCATAAACACAGCCCCACTGGGGGTGATGGAGGGCACGACCCAGCGATCTCTCTCCGGCCCTTGGCTCACAGAAGGCAAGAGGAGAGAAGAGCTCACGGGGTCCTGCTCCTTCTTTTGGGCCGCAGGAGCTCAATCAGGGAGTGGAGCAGCACAGGTCCCATCCTGCTGGGCAGCTTTGCTTCCTGCTGCTCCACAGTCGTGAGGGGGGCCTTTATTTGCATCCCACACCTTAGAAATCCAGGCTCCTTGTCCTATAACCGGACACAATAACATGACCTCCAAAGCATTTTGGATAAAGAAAAGAGAAAGTGGCTTGCAAAGAGAGGAAACACCTTTATTTCTGCAGGAAGCAATTCCTTTCTCAGATTTTTCCATGGGGAAGCCCAGCTGAAAAGCTTCCAATTACCTATTTCACTGAAAGAGTTTCCGGCAGAGTGACAGCTGAATGCAAGATATATGTAGGGCTAGGCTATATTTGAAGTAAGCCAAGGCTTCAGTCCCAGTAGGGCTAATGGGGGCTCCTTTTGCTTGGCCTTTAAGTGTTTTGGACAGACAATACCTTCCCAAGCAGAGGGTTTACCATTTGAATGGGAAGGTTTGCCAACAGTCATGTGAAGATCGTGGACCAGCAATGGTTTTCAAGAGGAGCGTGGAGTTCCTGGTGGGTAAGTCATTGGCCCAAGGGGAAAGTGCACACAAGCAGCTATGTAATGAGACATAGTTATCCATTAGCGCAAACTGACATGGATTAAACCCAAACCCTTCACACCACCAGCAGCACAGGGGTGCTATGGGCAGTTAAGAGATGTGGGGAAACAGTCTAATATCGAGGGCAAGAGCAAAGCGATGGCATCAGGAGCAAATTCAGAAGGGGATTTACCTCGATCTCCCTCAAAAGCTCAGACTGGCCGCATGTTTCCAAATCCTCCAAAGCTTCTCCAAAAACACGCCAAAAACTATCCTCGTGAGTGGTCTCAAGGCCATTTTGGCGGTTGGGGTATCTGTTGTAACGTAGGAACCAAACATTGTCAGCACTCTTCTGCAGCGGGGTGAAAGCTGCAAGGCTACAGCAAGTGTCTCACCAGTAAAAGCAGAGACTTGAAGAGTCTTCATATACAAAAGCAAACACTACGAACTTTTCAGACAAGAGTCCGAACACGAGACCTCCATGCATTCACTAACAAGAGTCCTTCAAAGGAAGAATTAAGTTGGTGTAGCAATGTCAAAGTTCAAAGGGTAAATTAAAAAGTGCCTGTAGGAAGATTGTAGGTTTAGGAAGACGTTTTGGTGAAATAGAGAAGTGAAAGAAAAAAGGATGCGTTATGGGTAAACCAGGAGCCTCAGAGACTGTTAGTACAAAGGCTGATGGAATAGAGCTCAGATCTGAGACACAGAACACCTGAGAAGAGAGAGAAAAACACAGAGGGTAACAGACATGGTGAGAAAATGATAAATACATTAGGTCTCTATGAGAGTAAATAATGCAGAGATGTATATAAAAATGGTTGTCCTGGGCTGGACAAGCAATATCGACAGTGTCGTGTATAACCCATACAAACCACATTTCATTTGCTTTGGGATGGCCAGGAAACTGAGCTGCTACCTTCAGGAGGTCTCGCTTTGGCTATAGAACAGCCATGGCACTTTTTGCCATGTAAAGATTGCCCCTATGTAAAGATTGCCATCAGTTCCATCTACAATGGAGAGTATGGATAGAAAGGACCTCTCCCAACACGTTAACGTGAGCACCACGTGTGCCTTGCTGGAGGTTCTGCAATTTCCCACCCTGGATGTTTCAGTATCTCTCTTATCTCTGACCACAAGCCAAGGTTAATTCTTGGACTGCTAAAGCAAACAGCAACTAAACATGTTGAAGTTCTCTGAACAAGCCAGAGATGCAGATGACACAGGGCACTGCTTACTGAGCATCAGCTCTGTGCAAGACTCTCAGTGCCCAGTTTAACAGGAGCCTCAGTGGTGTTAAATCAAGGCCACAATAAAACCACTAGTGTGTCATGGGGAGAGACCTCAAAGGGACGGTGACATTAGAGCAGCCCTAATGCATCTTCTACACATCTTATTAGGAGCTGCATGGACAAGGCTCCGCCTCCACAACATCTGGCACCACTTCCATGGCTTAATGGTCATCAGCACCACAGACGGGAAGGGAGCTCATTCACCAGAGCCATTTAGCAGAGTCATAACATTTAACTTGTGCATAAGTCAAAGAGAGGATGGCCTTCATTAAATATATAATGACCCCTTGCACTATTAATAGAGCTTTTTCCAGACCTCTATTAATTGCAAAGTCTTTAGCACATGCTTGGCTTTTCATTTAAGGGTTTAAATGGAAGCCTGGAGGAGACATAAACTCACAAACATGTGCTTTTGCTCCTTGGGGGATCACAGCCTCACTGGAGGGAGCAGTATCTGATGTGGCTTATTGCATTTAACCCCCCCCCCCTTCCTTTCACCA
Organism: Forpus xanthops; assembly: GCA_032466535.1. Taxonomy (NCBI): domain Eukaryota; kingdom Metazoa; phylum Chordata; class Aves; order Psittaciformes; family Psittacidae; genus Forpus; species Forpus xanthops. Next base: position 16,224 of record JASSUY010006295.1, on the reverse strand, counting down.
GCTTTTAAAGACCAGCAGCCTTCACACCAGCAAAAAGGTCAAACCCCACACAGCAAGGCCTTAGAAAAACAAACCCAAATTTCCCCCTAAAAGGAATTTTCAGTTCTTTCCCCTTACTCATTTCCTTCCTCTGAAGGTTCCCAAGGAGGCAAAAGTCCTTTCAGTTACCAGTTTCTTGCCTCTCAGATCAGCGGTGTAACACACACATCCAGACACAGAAGAATCAGAACGGGGGTCTCACACCACTGGCCCAGCAGGTTTTACAGGCTAAAGGCAGCCAGGGCTGGAGATAGCTTGTTTTTACCCTAAGGAAAGCACTCAGCAGCACAAACTGTTTCACTTTCACATCAGTGCCTGGAGCCCCATTAGGGATGTGCAGGGCTGAGATTTGCTGGCTTCGCTTCGAGGGCCACCAGGGACAGTGACCTCTGCGAGCTGGCTCTCACTGAGATGCAAAACAAGAACAAAGTCTCGGCCACTGCCAGCCTTCCTGCCAGTGTGATCATCTTTAAATAGGTGGAAATGGCCATGAGATGTTCTAAGGGCTTTGTTTGGACAAACAAAAGTTAAGGAACAAAATAAGGAGGAAACAAAAAGAACTGACAGTAACAACACAACACACACAACTATGGGGACTCTGGAGGATGTCAAGGGGAGAGTTATAAAGCAAGGAGGCTTTTCCATCCCATGTGGCTCAGCATGGGGCAAATGCAGCACGATTTTGACTCAAAGGGCAGCTGCAGCCTCCTCCATGGGCTCAGGAGGTGTTGCAGGATTTCTCCCACACCACCTAAACCCAGGGATTATCTTGCATGTGTTCACTCAATGTGGCTCTATTTGTGGTGTTGGAAAGGCCCAACTGTGATGGGGAGAGATGTTCCAGCCACAGCTTTGGGAGACTGTAACTTGGACATGAAATCTCATACTGGTCCTCCAAGCTGTGGTTGGCCTGTTTTGTGTCATGGCTGTTTTGAGCTGCTGTGTCTGGCCAACACATGCAGGGAGAGCCCTAATCATATCTGTTTATCACACCTAAGCTATGAAAACACTGCAGCCTTTACATGGCAAGACAGGAGAATGAGACATGGTAAGAACCTGTGGTCCATGCAGCTGAGACCGCTCTAACTTCAGACATAAATGTCCCATGGCCATGACAGAGGTGCCACAGAGCTATGCCCAGGGTAACCTGGCAATGTGGAAGGGGTTCCCCACCCCAGCATCCCTCCCATGGCTGCCTGATGCCAAGATGGGGACATTGCTGGCCATTCCATCACATTAGCATACCCCATTGTCCCTATACAGTGACATCCACATCTGCATACGTTCCTCTCTGCCTTCTCCCACCCCTCCGTACCTGCTGGGTTTGTCCCAGTCATCTTCACTGAAGCTTCCATCCATGTAGGGGTAGTTTTTCCTGGGGTCCCCCGGAGGGGTGCTGCTCTTTTGCCTGCTGTGTCTCCATTCATGTGGATGGAGGGCTATTCCTGCAGCCTGAGGCATGTACGTACCTAGGGAAGGCAAGAAGGGGTGGAGAAAGAGAGGGTAATACCTGGTCAGAAAACCTAACTGGCTTAAGTCATGCTGAGCCAGGAGAGCCTGCTTCCTAAAGTCCCAACCCTGAGGCCATAAAGACTGCATACTGCTCCCATCTCAGTCATCCAAAAGGGATTGCTCTTCCCATCTCATCTTCCTTTAACAAAAGCAGCTTCTCAGGATCTTGTCATAAGATGCTCCATTTCTCCCTTGCTCCCCCACTCTTGAGTAGTTGTGGGTCTGTGACCCACATACCTGGGACTGTGTACACCCACAGATACAGATCCTTCCCCAGCCAGCTCCAATCTCAGTTAACAGCTCCTGTTTCCACACTGAACCCAACAGAACTTGTGCTGCTGATGCAGCCACCTTTAAATACAGCGAGTCCTTCAAAGGGCAAAGAGAAGATGCTGCAAAGCTTCCTTCAGGGTGTCCAACTCCATTTGTTTGGAAGGATTTTAATTTCTATTGGGGAAAGAAATACCTTCATTTAGATTTTCAACTGCCTTTGGGACTTAATGGACACCAAAAAAAAGTAAGAGGCTATAGTAGGACAGCAGCAAAGAAACTGCACCCAGAAGCAATAGCTTCCCTTCAACAAGTGTAATAGCACTGAGGGTACCTGGTGGTGATCACCAGCTCCACTGTGCTCAGCAGTGGTAAAGAAGGAAGATCCAGCTCTGATTCCAAGAGCTGCCAGGGAATTCCTGCAGCCAGCAGAGCCCTCCCATGCCTTTGGGATCAACTGGTGCAGGTACGGAAAACTGCTTTGGGACACGTGTGAAAAGCCAGGAACAGGAGGAAAAACTCTGCTGGCTTGGGAGAAGGTGAGGCTTTTCTGTACCACATCTGATAAGAGATCAATACGGGCTGTTGGGATGAAATCAGACGTGTTTTATTACTTCTGCCCCCATCGACTTTCCCGTACTGCAGTGTCTTACTCCAGAGATGCAAATCCACCAGAACCAATTCACAAGACCCACACATCTCATGAGTAACTGCCTGGACAGAAACCTTCCAAACCACAGAATTCCTCAGCAGCATCAGTGCCATCTGCAGTGGAAAGAAACCTCCCAAGTCCCCTGCCCACCTCCTGCTGCCCATTGAGCGTTTCAGAGAAATCCCTACAGCCTTTCCAAGAAGAACCACACACTTCCATCACACGCTGGGCCAAGTGAACAGGAAGAGGTAACAGGAGAAACACATAATTAAGGGAGACTTGACCTCCCAGGGACAACGCCAGCACTTCCTTTGAAACACCAGGGTCTGTTATTTCACTTAACTGAGTGTTTCCTCCGTGTGCTTTTAAAGGATAGACTGCTCCGGAGACAGCCCCAGGATCAGTACTTGCCAACAGGTCACAGCAGTCAGGAGTGCTCACTGCCTGCCAGAGCAGAGCAAGGTCCCTGGATGCAGGTCCCTGCAGTAGGTGGGCAGCAGTGGGTGCCACAGTGCCACTCTTTCACCTCCTCCTTCCAAGGGGATAGGATGGATCCCTGGAATTCAGAGCCACCTGGTGGCACATTCCCAGATCAGCACAGCCCAATCCTTCCTTGAGCAGCTTCTAAAGCTGTGGATGAACCTAAACCCCACAAGGCTGCAGAGCCCAATCTATAGTTCTCCATTTGGGATGTAAACCCCAATATCCAGGCAGGTCTCCCTGCATCCTGCCTCCCCTGTGTATGCCATGGGCAGCCCTGCATGTCCTTCTCCCTGCCCTCTGCCCAGCACCACCATGCAGCCAAACGCAGTTGCCAGGGATGAGGAGAGCTTTCTGAAGCAGAGTTGCAGATGTTGGGCAGCTCGGCACCAGCCTGGGGCTCTGTGCTCAGTTATTCATTCTCAATTTACCAGTCTAAACCCAGTGTCCAACTTGTGTTAATGTCCGAACTGCAGCATGATGAAGGCCAGGGGAATCCTTCTTAATGAAGCCTCCAGTCCCAGATGCTTTCCCAGATTAAGACCTCAGACCAGCGGAGGCTGGAGGAAGACAAAGGCACGGTGGAAAAGACACCCATGCACTGCACCGTGACTCAGAGCACAGTGAGCACAGGCACACACCTTGCTCAGCACACACAGAAGGTGCTTTGCTCCTGCAGCATCCCTCCTTGTTTTCACATTCTGCTCCGGACAGCAGTGTTTTCACCAGCTCCCTTTGCAGAGGCAGTTCAGGGTTGGGTTTTGTTCCAACACGGGCTAACACAAGCTCACGTCACTAAATCTGAACTGGAATAACGATTTTCCAGTGTTTTTCTCCGAATGAAAAAATCTATTCCCATGACTACAGTGCCCTTCATCCCAACTCCATGCGTTTGCCAGAAGCCACAGCTGAATAAACCTGGCCTAAAGACGTGTTCATCCGATCCCTCACTAGAGAGTTAGAAATACTCTCTTGTAGCATTACCTTAATTATTTTGTTAAGTGAGTGTTCCCAGTCACAAGGCATTCTTGGGGATTTTAAAACATCCTGAAGAGGATTAGTATGTCCTACACAGCCTCTCTGGGGAATTAGAAGTGAGCTATGGACCAAATACTTCGTAAGACATATGGCCAGTGAATACTCCCTCTGATTATGTGAATTACGAAGTGCTGTAATGGTTGTGAAAACGCTGTGAACAGTGTGATGCCATATAAGCCAGAAAAAATGTGCCAATAAAAACCTAAAGCAGACACATCAGCTCAGAGCACCACATGAGTGCACTTTAAAATACATTTTGTTCCTTGCTGGAAGCAACAAGCCATGTAAATACGGTCAGACCACAGGCTTCAGCTCATGTTCAGTCTCCAGACAGGTTCAGGGGCTCTGTCCATCTTCACCTTGAGGCCCTAACGAAAAGACAACCCTGGCTTACCTTGGCTTCCATACCCAGCATCAATGCCGGAACCATCCCAGGAATCCATCACATTGTCCATGCTAGGAATTGTGCTGGAGTATATCTCAGACAGCTTGCTAGTTTTCTGGGAGTCAGTCAGCTCATCTTCTGGGTCACTCACTTCATTTATACTCCCCGACTTCTTGGGATAGGATTCTGAAACCAGAACATGCTGCTTTAGTAGGCACGAAGACTTACACTGACATAGGGTACTGTGAGTCTTTTGAAGAACCTCTTTAGCTCTTGCAAAGCAGCTGAGAAAGGCATGTGCAGTGTGGCTGAAAGGATTTAAGGCTGTACTCTTAACTCAAGCTGAATCAAGAATGTCCTTCTGAGATTTTAGCACATGGAATATATGGGGATTTGAGAGAGTTGGCACCTAATCCCAGCTCTCAAGCACACCTCCTTGTGCCTTTCATAGAATCCCAGACTGGTTTGGGTTGGAAGGCACCCTAAAGCTCATCCAGTTCCAACCCCCTGCCACAGGCAGGGGCACCTTCCACTGGAGCAGGGTGCTCCAAGCCCTGTGTCCAACCTGGCCTTGAGCACTGCCAGGGATGGGGCAGCCACAGCTTCTCTGGGCACCCTGTGCCAGCGCCTCAGCACCCTCCCAGGGAAGATGTTTTCCTAATATCTAACCTAAACCTCCCCTCTTTCAGCTGAAAGCCATTCCCCTTTGTTCTCCACTACACATAGGGTGCTGGCTGAAAGCTTTCTGTTTTAGAGACACCAACAACTCAACCTGATCCCAGACTACCATAGCTGAAGCTATAGCCCCCTTTCAAGAACATGCAACCTCACATCAATTCAAGGCTTATCACCACCTCTGCAGAGAGTTTAATGACAATGTGGAATTCTTGGGCCTGGTATTTTGGGGCTGAATTTCCCCTGATTAGTGCTTGGAAAACAAAGTTGAATACAGGTGATGAAGCTCAGACCTTCCCTTTCACTAGTTTAGTACTAATAGGCCCTTATTATCATTACATCAAATTCCACTTCAGTTACAAGCTATGTATGGAATGGTTTCTCAGCACAAGCATTTCTTTGGGCTGAATAGTTTAGAGTCCTTGTTGATTAGATACCCTGTTGGCCTGGATCTCCAACTCACAGAGACCGGAATAAAAAGCACTCTGAAAGTCTTCATTTGTCAATGAGGACAGACTATTTCACCAGACAAAGCCCCGTGTCCTGACAGTCCCTATTTTCCAAGCATCCAGAAGATTGCTCCCCATGATTAACTCAAGATTACCTCGAAACTTCAATTACACCTGCTTCATTCTCAGAATGATTAACGAGGCTCCAATTGGCACTTGCATGTCAATTACTTCAGCAAGTGGCTGTGACAATGCTAAGTGTCAGCAGGGGGAATAAGGGGCATTTCAGATCAAGCATTGAGGTGCTTGCTTGCAGGGAACAAGAGTGGGGTTTCTTAGAAAGGAATGAGCTCCCCAGTTGTACCTTGACTTGCTAAGTCCCCATTCCCTACCTTGACTTTCTGATTTGTAAAGCAAGTGCATTGCCACACGTTTGCAAACTGCTCTGAGGTCTATAGAAGCTTAAGAGCAATGGTACTCCATCAGATGCAGGACAGACATCCCATGGGCCATGCTTGCTTGGAAGAGCTTGACCACTTTACTTCTTCCAGTTCCCATAGCACCATGGGCTATTGGCCAGGTAGGTCCAAGTAAATCTAAAGACTGCAGAAGCATGGCACAAAAAGAGACAGAAAATATGGGGTATGCGGGGAGACAGAAATGCAGCCAGAATGAACGAGCCACTTTCTGAACCTCATGAAAAAGCCTCTGGCTGTGAATTTTCCATGTTCCCTGGTTTCACCAATCCCTCCTCTGTCTCCCCCAAAAAGTGACCTGCCTATATGGAGTATGCTCCCACTCTTGGATACCGTGTCACAAAGTACAGCTTCAAAGCCACAAGGAGGTTGGCATGGAAATGAGAAAGGGATCTCTAGAGCGAAGGTAGATGCTTGGAAAGATGCTCTGAGGACCCCAAGCCAGGAGAAAAGGTGTCAAAGATTTACTGCTAATTGGTTTCAAAAAGGTGCATTAAGGGTGAGGTTTTTTCCCATGAATTTTACCATCTCAGAGTTCCTTTGCTCATTTTGGGGGGAAAACCACAAAAACAGCAAAGCAACAACCAAACCCTGCACTTTTCTACTTGCAAAGGCAATTCTGCTTCACTCCCGGGTGAACCTCCCCCCCCCCCCCAGACAGGCAATAGGAGCAACAGCACAAGGGGTCAATCTGGAAAGAAAACGATTGCCAGCACTAATCCTGCTGTGTACTCTCTTCCCAGTACCAGAGACAGCCCCTGGGTTGCCTCTGGTCTTCATCCGAGTCCAAATACACACACCTTCCCCCTCTGTGCCCAGCCATGCCCCTGAGCACACCGCCTCATCACACCTCCCACAGCACACAAAGCAAACCCCACACCATTACCTACTCCATCGCCCGGGATCCCTTCACTCTCCCATCCCAAACCATCCCAACTCACTCTCCATCTGTTTCTTGATCTTCAGCGTGACCGTCTCTCCTGCCATCTGCAGCAGGTGAATGGCTTCGCTCAGTGGTTTGCCCTTGAGGCTCACGTTATTAATCGCTAATATCCGGTCACCGATGTGGATGGCTCCGGTTCTGGAGAGAAAAGGTACTGTTAGAACCTTCAGAGAAGCAATTTCCCCCTGTGAAACAGGCTGTTATGTTGTTACTTGAAGCAATAACATGTTAAAGTCTCTGCATTTTCAAATAAGTCTTGGGTGTCCTTTCATATACCCATGACTTCCTCTTCATCACCACTAGCAGGAATCTGGGTCCCCCCCGTCTTCCACCTGTGTACATACATACAAATACACACAGGAATGTATTCTTTCCTCAGATTCCAGGCCCCTTGAGACCTGGGAATGCAGAGAAGCTTACACTCAAACCTTCTTAAAGCCAAGGGACGTACACATTAAAAGCACAAGCATTTCCAGTGTGTGATGTCCACCAGACTGAAGGGCATGTTCACACTGATGGAAATAAGTGATGTGACACTTAGAAACCCACTGAAAAAACAAAACCAAAACGGCCCAACACACACAGACTGCGTGTGCAAGCATCAGCTGAACTGGCTGCAGATCAGTTCATGATGTGTTTAAAGCTCACCCCTACACAGTTACTCCTCTGTGACTTTCTCCATCAGGACCAGCACTCTAAGGGCGGTTACTGTTGTATTGCACAGCTACATTGCAGTACTGGCTTCTGCTCTCAGCTAAATACATCCTCAGGCAACAACCAGAACAAACTTCTCCCCCTTCTCCTCCATCCTTCCCCTCTCTGCCTGCCCACAGACAGGGTTCACTTTACCTCTCCTCGTGCTTGCTGCAGCTCCAGGAAGAGGAGGCAGAACAGGATGTGCTCAGAGCTGGCCGCAAGGCAGGAGCTCATGCTTGCTGCTGGCTGGACCGAGCTCACCACACTCACACCCCCTAATGCCAGCAAGAGGAATCCTGGCCTCCTCCAGCACTGCCGTGACATATAACTACCAGGAACCTGTGTGACCGAGCCAGGAGGAGATGCAAATCTGAACCGCAGCATCTTTTCCTCCATGGCAAAGTGCTTCTCTCAGGTACATCTCCACATTCTCCTGCAGAACTGGGATTTAATATGCTGTCGTAGGCAAAACTGTGACTCAGCTTTCCCCAAACTATGAAACTTTCATAGGTACACTGCTTTGTTTGGAAACATCTGCTACATATACATCAAAGTTGGAAATGCAGACAAACAGCAGGCAGGACTGCTGCAATACTTTGACAGTGCCATGATGGCCCCATCAGCCACTAGATGTCCATCTCCTCCCATCCAAATCAGCCTGGAAAAGCCTTCAGGAAAAACGTGTGCATTCAAATAAATCAAAGATCAAACCGGAACCGGAGCATTTGCCTTCAGAATTTCATCTACGTAGTCATAAAAAAATCAAGCTTAACTGCTGGCAGTTTAGAGGGGATCCTTGGCTCACAGCGGTGTTTCAGCATTTGAGGGCATCCTGCTGTAGCCCTGAACCCAGCATGGGACACATCTCCTACCCAAGACAGCAGCCCAACAGCCGGCGTCTGAACAACATGACTGCTCTGCAGAAACTGTGCAAGTCCCTCAGCAGGGATAAATACAGGAGCGATTAAAGAGAAAGGTCATGTTCAGTCAGGTGGCTTTCTTCAAGGGGGGAAGTAAATCAAAGTCCACTCCTCTCATATGCCCATCTCCTGACACCCCTGTGCTGAGCGGGAGTGATAGAGAAAGCTGTTCCTAGCTCATGACCCTTGTGCCTCTCCATTATCACTAACGGCCCCTAATTCACCCCAAACACAAAGCAGCCCAAGGGAACAGCCACAGGGAAGTTGCAAGGTGTAAAAGGGGCTGCAGACACACATTAGAGCAGGGGCGGCTGCATGCACGTGGTAGGGATTTACATGGCACATGAGCAGAGCTACCACTCTTCCCTCCCTGCCAACATGGGTTGGTGCTGAGCACTCTTGGACAAAGCCCCCCTGCAGCTACCCCATCTATTTGACCAGGCAGCACCAGAGGATGGGCAAGCACTTTAAAAGGCCAGCAATAGCCCCAGATTGCTTTTGAAGAACCATTACACCGTGACCAGAATTGAACAATATTGCTCGGGCATACTCCCTTTCCCAAGAAGAAAGAAAATGGCCAAAGCTAAAGCCACATGCAGGCACTGAGGGAGGGGAAACTGAGGCGATACATGGGAGAAAGCCACTGCTCGACACCAACCTGACAGCCTGAGCTGCCTCTGTAGGTTTCTGTAAGACCAGACATGTACAAGGAGAAAAACGTTCAAGGACAAGATAAACCCCAAGTCACCCAAACCTGGAGCCTTTTCAGCTTAGACAGCATGTCACCCACTGTGACAGATGTGTGACAGATCCTAGAGGACACCCTGCCTTCCTCATCACCAAGCGAGCAGCCTAAGCTGCAACACAGGCTGGTGCCTCTACACGAGCTGCCAGCACATTCCCATTAGCAGGCAATGGGTTCTGGTCCACCCTGTGCTAGAGCTGCTGAAACATGCCCTGTGCTCCAGCACAGGATCATAGGATCCATGACCAGTCAGTCACGGATACGGGTTTAAATCAGTGCCCTTCAGAAACCTGTCACTTTCCTGCAGGCAGCCTTCATCCCAGTGCTCCTCACCCTCCCCACAGTGAGCCAAGGTTATCCAGAGAAACCCCTGCAGTGCTCCATCCCCACACCACTCCTCTGTTATTTGTTAGTTAGGAACAGTGGACATACTGAGTGGCTCCATCGCTCTTCTCAAAAGGCTTTTCTTTTCATCCCTTACTATCTGCCAGCTCCTCCCAAAATCCAGTGGTACTGCAGCACTGACCTGCACTATATCCCTCCGTGGAGTAGTCACTGATGTGTATCTGAGTTCAAAGGAGCCACAGCATTGCAAAGGGAATTGAAAGCAACAAGGATACAAAGCTGTCTTCTGACACCTGACAGTGCTTGGGTTTTCTGCCTTTAGCCTCTCCCAGGCTGGGCTGCAGTTACAGTGCAGAACTGCTACGCAGAAAAGCCTCAGATACTCTGTGGCTATTATTTTCCAGGGGAAAAGACTGAATCCTACAGCAGCAAGCAGTGATATAAAAACTCCAAAGAGAAGAATCACTAATACAAAGAGCATCCCTCTTTCTCACTTCTCGAGCGAATGTTCAGCTCTCTGTACCAAAGGGAAGCAATGGAAATGTGCAGCAGCATGCATGTAGAGAGCTCGAGGAGCTCAGTGCAGAAAGAGGCACTGAGCTTTTAACAGACCAGCTAAGAGGGAGTGTGGCCTTGAATCTGAACGAGCCAAAAGGCCAGGTCTGCAGTCAAACCTCCCCAAGGTCTAGCACTCTGCACCTAACTGCTGCTGTTCTGCCATTTCAGGGCTGCTGAAATGATCTACTTACAAATCACAGCTACCATATAGATTAATTATGATACAGTGTATGACTCAGTTGTACTTGTATCTCGGCAGTGTCCTGATCCTTTAAATCCCACACAGGCACATAGATTCAGATACTGGCATGCACACAATCAGCCTTCCTGGTTGCTGAAGGTAAATCTGCACCTACATACATGCAGTACAAATGTCTGCTGCTTGAGGCACATCAGCCCTGCACTGAGGTATCTCCACATGCACAGGTTAAGCAACCAGCAAGAACGGGTCAGAAGAGGCCCAAGACCTGTGGTTTCACCAGGACAGAGCACTGTCATGGCCATAAGCTGTACTTTAGCAGTAGATAAGTCCCAGACAGAAGTGGTGTTATGGGCACTCTCCCCATGCAAGATGTGCAAGGGACATCAGAGACCAGGAAAGCACTCCTATGGAAGAAGGGCAGATAAACACACGTTCCTGGCTGCTCATTCAACTGCCTCACTGCATCTGACTTTACCAGAGTTCCTTCAAGCCACCCTCATTGCCCTGACAGCAGAGTCCCAATCACCCTGCTTCATAGTGCTTGGTACCATCAGAGCACCTTTCCTTTATAGCAGACTAGAACACTTAAGAAGGAAGACCCCATCCCGTATCAATCCATCCCTTCTGCCCCCAAGCCTCACCTTTCTGCCAGTCCTCGTTTAGTCAAGCCCGAAATGACAATAGGATCAAAAGGTTCTTCTGTCCCAGAGATGGTTATTCCCAAGGGGCCACCGTATCTCTTCAGTTCCACTGTGTAGATAATAGCACCAGTTGTCTCCTGCTCATCTGAAAGAGAAAACGGGGATGTTGAGTTCTGCACTGAGCCAGAAGAAAGAGGTCACAGGAAAGACTTAGAGCATTTAAAAGCCAAAGCCTGAGGTTGTCAGCCATGCTCAGACCAACCTGGATTTTAACTTTCCAGACTCCATTTAAGGGCAGAGTAACAAAAATAGACCATAATAGATTGGAAAGTGGTGACCGGAAAAGCAGAGCCCTTATCTTTGTTAGTTTGCACTACCTATTAAGAAATGTCATTACAGTGGACAGGCACCAGTTTGCATCAGGATTTCTGTACCAGAGTTATCTTCATCCTTCCTAATCTTCAATTTGACCAGGTCTTCACATTGCCTTAAAATCTGCACAGCATCCTCCATTGAGCAATTGTCGAGTCGGATGTTATCAATGGCTAACAGCTTGTCTCCGGGCTCCAAGGTACCAGTTCTATGTGGAAAGGAAAAGAGAACTAGAAATACATTTACATTTGCCTTTCAGATCCCACGACGCATTCAGCCCTGCAGTGGCAATGACAATGTTCACTTCTTGCTGGCCTTGATCCTTCTGAGAAACAACCATGAACAGGGTCTGGGATAATGGCAATTTAAAGGAAGAAAGCTTGTGCAGAGCATGCTTCAACACAGAACAAGGCAGGAAGATCAGATATACAGGCTGGGTAACCTACAGCACTGAAAAATGCCTCATGTTTAACCGGGAGATAATCTACCTCTATGGAAACTCCTGGATGGGTACTCAGAAAAGAGCCATCCAGCAGCACTGAATTCCTTTGAAAACCTTGCTATGAAGTGCTAGGGTCAGAGATGAAGTCAATAAATGCTGAGTTATTTGCACCGTTCTCCATCAGTGTCCACAATTCACTCACTCCGTTCACCTGAGCAGGACCTGAGACATGGCAAACTACCTGATGAGCCACAGCATCTTATGGGCTATATGAAGTACTTTAATACACACTCTTAAATGCTGAAAATCCACCTCTTATAGGGTCAGCAGACATCTGAATCAGTGGCCTGGCCACTTTCTTCATTAGCTCCGCTCGATTCAATACAGTTTTTATTGCAAACCCTACTGTGGTCTAAGGGAAAACCTTTAGGGTTGATATCTCATTGTTGCTGGCACAAATCAGACCCATGTGCTAGTGCCTGGGCTCCATTCTACCTCTTATTACTGGGCTGAACACTCTGCAGTGGGTTTGGTAGATGGGGAACTGTGCACTCACCTGTGTGCTACACTCCCCTTCTTGATGTCAGAGATGATCAAAGGTTCCCCAGGCTTTCTGCTTGCAGCTGCAAGAGAGACACGTGCTACAAAGCTTGGCATCGAGGCTGTTATCTAGGATGGGGGTGGTTCACGGGGAGAAGCAGTCACACGGAAAGGGAACTTACATTCCTCTGACAAAATGCTGTGAAGCCATACCAGGAATAAAAAGCAGTAAATCCCTGTAAATGTTTGTTGGCTTCCCTTTGCCCTCATTGACTAGCTGCTCCCTTCAGACTCCTCCTGGGGGGAAATATGTGGCATTCAGCAGCAAGAGGTGGGATTGCCTGATCCCAGCACTGTTAAACACCAGCTCACCCACATCTCTGACACCACACAGCAAGTGAATCAGTGGCTGTGGCAGTATCAGACATTAGCACGGCTGCCTAGGGAGTACCCTGCTCAGTGCTGCGATTAACATGAGCATTTCTGTGTTCCTGAAGAAAAGTGGGCTGGGAATTTTCCAGGTGGAAAATACTCCAAGTAAAATAAGATAAACCCCTGTTTTCCAGCTTGATCAGCTCCTCAGATCACTTCAACATACAACCAGATAAACCAGGGCTGGTCTCAGTGCTGGAGCTGGAAAGGGGTAGTTTCCAGCTCTTCTTTCCCGACCCTGATAACTTCTTCAGCCCACATGAGATGGGAGTTCACATCTCGGGGAGCATTCGCATTTTCAGGCTTGCCTGCAAGACCTGCTCTCTTGAGAAATCCAAGAGATTTATGATTCAAACCCCCTTGAACTCTCTGCCATCCTCGCCCCAACACCACATACCAAGAGCATCCTTCTCACGCCACATCATTCCCTCTCGCCTTACCACGGGAATTGCATCACCCCATTTAAAGCTGACAGATCTTCTCTCTCTGCGTGGGAAGGAAGAAACTTGCTGCATCTGAACAGATCAGGTGCAGGTCAGAGATTAAAATGTCTGTGAGGCACATCATCAGTGACCACACACCGATCCAGCTGCCTGAACAGCAGTTAGAGGGCACCCCACAGGGTCAGACATAAAGGAATAAGAGCCTCCTCTTACCGACCTCCTTGCTCTAGAGTTTTCTGTTGCTTGCATTCATTTATGAGGTTTAAAAACATATGTGCTAGCCTGTCACCTGTATGGATACCCTCTGCCAGATACAACTAAACCTTTTGTACTGAACAGAGGAAAAAGCCAATCTCAGCTGCGGCAGGGCTGAGTATAAAAGGTCAGACAGCGAAGAGCAGACTGTAAGGGATTTTATAATAGGCACAGCAATGTCACTGCTGAATGATAACACAGCCTGGAAGAATCACCTTCCCCAGTGACTTACTGGAGCGTAGTGCCAAGCAGTTTTGGCCTGGACATTCATGTTCATATTGTGTCTGTGTGTCAAAGAGAAGTGGATGAGTTGTGGATTCACTGAGGGCTCATACTCAACCTGTCCACAGCATGAACCAGCCAGTAGGTAGACAGACACATACTGGGCAGAACTGAGCGGTGGGATGGAAGGATGGGATGCAGCAGCTAAAACCAACGCAGAAATCCCTCCTCTGATTGAGAAGCCCACACACCATTGACTAACAGACAAGGGACAGAGATGTAGCACCCTGTTATTACTATTTCTATTCTCTTGCTCAATATAGGAGATGTATTTGCTGCTGAGTGAGATGTACTCCGCTGTGGTCCAAGCAGCAGTGATGGGTGACCCCGTTAGCACACCCTGAGCCCTGGGTCGGGCTGGCATTGCTGCATGTGTAATCACTTCCTAGCCTGGTTCTGTCAAAACGAGCCAGGATAGCAAAAAGACTTTTCACTGCAAGGGTTGTTTACTGGTTTCGAAGCAGAGGCAGCATGACAGAAAGGGGTTAGGGAGGATCTCCACAGTCCCGGTGCTGGGATGGGGATGACCATCTCCAAACCTGCCCCAGCCACAGCCAGAATAATACTTCCAAAGACTGTATACACTCAAAGGAGCAAAGAGGGGGGGAAAGCAAAACCAAAAGGCAGGTATAGACAACAACATGCTTCAAGCACTGCAGATACAGTGTTTACCTCAGTGGCTGCCTTATGAACCCTGAGACACATAGTGGGGCTCTGCCCATAGTCAGTCTCTGAGCAGAGCGAGACCGTGTCCCTCTGCAGCTCTGCAACCAGTGCCAGCACTGAACACAGCACAAGCTTCTGTATCGGAAGCAAAAGTGACAAATCAAGTGCTTTGTCCATGAGAAAACTAAGCAAGTTGGAAGGAAAGATGATTCTGGGTTTTGTTTGCACATTTTCCTCGAAGATGTGCTTTCCAAATGGCTTTACTTGAGGCTTCAGTTAAATGGAAGAGCCACGTACAGCTGCATACGACTAGTCCTGCCATCAGAGTACCCATATGGCAGTCTTCTGCCAAGTTGGATGGGGCTTTGAGCAACCTGATCTAGTAGAAGGTGTCCCTGCCTGTGGCAGGAGTTGGAACCGGATGAGCTTTAAGGTCCCTTCCAAACCAAACAATTCTGGGATTCTGTGATTCACTGAAGCAGTGGCTCAGTCTACACCTGCATTAGATATGCAGGTCTCTGGTGAGATTTTAGATAAACCAATTTGCCTACAATTAAAGAATAAATTAAATGACATTATTGTTTTATTAGAGCTGTGGCCTTTGGAATTAAGGTATTTGTACTACTGAGTAAAGCCTCTTTATCCATTTATTTCTGCTGTCAGTGTGGTTCTTTCTTTTCAAAGGACACTGCCTTGGTACCTCTGCTGCAGGAAGACATGGCTTGGGTACCGAGTCTTGCCTTCCTGTCTGTATAATGGAGATGGAAGCGTAAGAAGTTAGGAGGAGAGATGGATCGAGGCACAGAGGCAGAAGCTGGTGAACAGAAACCTATGACCATGCTCTCTCTCAGCAGCTCTGGTCATGGCCCCCATGTGCCAGGGCAAAGCACTTCAGGTGGAAGCAGCTCTTTTTCAGATCCATCTGTATCTTTGAGGGGTTTCCAGCACAAAACACAGCTCAAATCTGCTCCAGTGGCTCAGAGAAAGCTCTATAAATCACCAGCTGGGGAAGGTGGAAGCGTAGAGTGGGGAAGAAACTCAGAGTGAAACCACTGCTTGGCAGTGGTGACAGAGCACTGATAAAGAGGTGAATTGATCAATACTGTTATTTACTTTTTATAAATTGCTTTCGGTCTCTCGCCACCTCTGCTGGGATTCTGGCTCACTTGGCATTTACCCTGTGATGGATGACAGGGCCAGAAACACATGTCCACTTTGTGTTTTTAATAGAATGCATAATGACTCCTAGTGGTAAATTATTCCCCTCCAAGGAGCACAAGCACATCTCACACGCATCAGCCTGTTATAAATGCCCTTCATTATTGACCAAGCCAAAGCAGCTCTCTGCCAATGTGTAATTAAAGAAACTATAATAATGCCATAAGAATACATTAAAGAAAGGAAGCATTTATACATGGGGGAAAAAAAACAAACAAAATAAGAAAGTAAATAAACTCAGGATAGCTAAGGAATAAGAATTAAAGCAAATCAGACTTGATTACCAAAAGTGAAAATCAAATGCCAGTGCCCAGCTTTTCCCTCTATCATTCATTACTTTTAGCAGCAGCAGCACAAATTATCAGTGCTACCCAGCAGGATATTTACCCCTCTGCAGATCTATTTCCTTTCAAAATCTCCAGGTAGCAAAACCAGGACAGAACATCCCACTCTGGTGAAAGCACCAGAGTGAATAGGATGAGAAAGTTGGGGCTGTTCAGCCTGGAGAAGAGAAGGCTGCGTGGAGACCTCATAGCAGCCTTCCAGTA
>JASSUY010006294.1:0-11535 GCA_032466535.1 Forpus xanthops | reverse complement strand
CAAGGTAGGAAGCCTAGTGTAGAAAGTAAGTTCTGGAGGCTGAAAAGAAAAAAGAGCAAACCTAGAGGAGCCAGTTAAGAGTCAAGGGAAGGAGACTTGAAACCTAAAGACTTCCCCAAAAAAGAAAAGGGATTTGTATAACCCAAGGGACTAAAAGTACATTTTGGCCCACAGTCTGGTTTTCCTCAGCACGTGCCCAGCCACAAGAGTCCATGTGGTTCTTCTGTTTTCCCAAGTCTTTTGAAATATAGACGCAAGAGTCTCGAACCCCTGCACTTCCCCACATTCCTCAAGATATTGGCCCACCAAGCAGTTGTAATTCAGGATACCACCATACACCCACGTACAAGATTCCTTAACATCTATGCACATTTTTAGGCTCAAATATTTTAGAATTGTTTTCACTGTGCCTGAGCTGTAATTGGCTCAGCTTCCCGAGTGTTGGATCATCTAACTAGAGTGATTTTTGACTCAGAGCCCAGGCACCATATCAAAACATTTATCAATTAATCATAAAATGTAACTAACATTGTTGTCCACCCAAGAAAAACTGTCACTTACAGACTCATGTATGTTATTCCTTATGAAAGAGCTGCTATATAGAAGTTGATTTCCTGCACAGACCAGGTGGAAAATCTGCTAAAGGCAGAGGTCAAATCTAGTTTAATTTTATGCCCTTTGTTAAGAATGTTCTCCCTCTCTCTCTCTCTAAAAAAAAATCCCAGCCTAAGAAGAAAAAAAAAAAAAAAACCACCCTTGTGCTCCCTTCCAAGTTTTCTAAAGTTAATTCATGTGGAAGAAAAAAAGATTAGGATAAAATTTCAAATATTAAATTCAAATGCAGGATTAATGAGTTTTATTTCAAAGCCCCAGAGGTTGTCTGGAATTTAGGACATTTTTTTAGTAGCAGACATGAGACATAGCCAGATGCAGTCGTGTTTTGGACCAGTTCAGCACAAATTTAGCACCTTGAAGGAGAAACTTTATGTCTGTTTTGTAAGGCAAACATTTCAACTTTTCCAAAATCTGTTGTCCAGAAGATATTACTGTTGCGTTGGATGAAAGAATGGATTTAAAATAATGCTGATGCATAGCTCTAGTGCTTAATAATTGCCACCCAGATCACCACCACTGTAGATGATGTAGGCCGTCTGCCCTATGCAACACAAATGTGTTTATTAGGGTATTTTAATAGTGTAAAGCAATCCAGATTAAAAAAAAATGAGTAAAACCTTTTCCTGAAGCCAATTCAAGACAGTCCTTGCAACACTTTTCATGAAAGATCTTTTTGCAAGTTGTTTTTTTAAAGACCAGCAGGGGACAGCTTGGCAGAGGTACAAACACAATCCTTCTCATGCCCATACAGATAGCATGGCAAACCCGTGGATGATGAGCTACTTCACACCCAGTCCCTGAGGCAAAGGAGTTGTAGGCCAAACCCATTCCTTCATTAAGATATTTTTTTTTTATCCTCAAAAAAATTATCATTATTCAACTTCCTTCTGAACAGGGTTACACCAAGGAAGCACCAATAACAACGTTTCAGGTCAACATTGCTAGCTTGTTCAACCAAGAGAGAACTTCCCTTTTCAGTCAAGATTGCACTTTACTGATGACTCAGGAAAGGCCAGTAATACCTAAAAAGCACAGCCTGCAGATCCAGAGCAGGATATCTGGACCACAGCATCTTTTGTACAGCCAGAAGAGTTTAGCATTGGCCTGATTGTGCTTTGCCTGAAATCAAAGACTAAAACCCCTGTTGAGCTCAATAAAGAAGAAGGCAGCCAACATAGAATTTAATGTTTCACACATCAGCATTGAAACTTCATGGGAAAGCACCAAAGCCTTGCAGTGAACACCTTCAAAAGTTGGAAACTCGTCTTGAAAGATTCCAATTATAGCAAGAAGAAAACACTGGCGTTTCAGTTTCAGATTCTGGCTTTTCGTCAAATTGACATACCACAGTCTGTAAATAGAACCAAAACTGAAAATCATTCTGTTTAAATTTCTTCATTTCTTTAGAAGTCCACCTCATCTATGGAGAATCAATGCAATTAGCTGTAACACAAACAGGTAATTAGTATCTGGTGACAGGCAAGCTTCAATGAACTATTCCATTTATGAAAGCACTCACATATTTTTTTTCTGATGTCTTTTTGAGCTGGAAAACCTACAGAAAAGTGGTTTTCTTTTCTCCCCCCTACTTTCCCCAGTACAGAACATAAATAGTCCATGGAAATAGCCTTGTCTCACAGTATGCCTGTTTATGGTCCCCATCAAAATCAATAAATTTGACAGCACACAAAATATTATGCAAAGCAACAAAGGTATGTAAATCTCTTTAAAAGTTTTGTTGGAGTTGCAACTAAATTTTGTGGTCAACCACAATTTCATCCTATCCAATAGCTCAGAATCACACCCCAGCTCTAATGATTTTAAACAGTGATGGAAGTTTGGATTTCAAGCTTCACTTTCAAATTTGTTTATTTCATCCATTTGATTTTTGTCAGAATGGGAGAAGACGGGTGCAACTGTCAAAAATTTTAGATTGAAACGCTGAGCCATCACCAAAAGAAGGAAAAGCTGTGCAAGGCAATAGCATCGGCACTAACTGCAACCAGACTTCACTTACGTGAAGATAATGCCCCTTTTTTGTATTTTCTCATGTCTGAACTGAAACCCTGACGTTTTAAGCTGAAAAATATATTGAAAATCAAAAATTTCCCCAATATTTGGTGAAGACTTAGTGTCTTTCCTAATTTAACAGGCAAAGTCTTGTGATGTGGTTATCAGTGGCACAAGTCTATGTTTCACTTTAGGTACAGCAAGAAATATTTTATTCTTAAGCACTGCTTTGCTCTTATATTATCAGTAGCAATACTGTACAGTTTGACCTAAAATACTCATGTGCAAAAGTCCACCCCAGACAAGTCACTGTAGCTTATTGTCCAGGGGCAGTTAAACTGGAGACTCAGCTAAGGGAAGTGCTATCCAAAGGGAAACAGCAATAGCTGAAACATATCTGATGCTCGAACAGGACGTGAACCCTACACAACATCTTCCTTTTTGAGAGTATATACTTTTATCACAGTAAAAATATTGGGCTCTGATCCCACCTGAAGTGTGTGTGTGCCTTATGGGGCTGCTTAGCTGAATAAATCTGATGGTTTTCCACTCTTGGCCTGGACTTCAGTATGAAATATTCCCACGATTAGAAGCTCATTTACACAGTGAACAAAAAGTAAAGCACCCCAGTGACCAGAAAATAGACATATGTGAGCCAAATCTTGGACTAGGTGGAAGCCTGCTTAGTGACCAATTGCTCCACACCTGGCTCGGGGCTTGGGGATTTTGTACATGGTGCCCTAAGGTTTTATGGGCACTCCATCCATCACTACCTTGGGAAGAAAAAAAAACAAAAACCAGCAAACAGTATAAAATGAAGGTTTTTATGGGCCTAGGAGGAGCTAACCTGGAAATATCATTGGCACAAATAGAGCTGTTCAGCAGACAATAGCACTCTGGTATTACCACAGGTTTGCTTACTCAAATGTGGCCAATCTCATTGTGTAGCCCCTGTTCTGGTCTCCAGCCTGGTGAGTGTCCTCGCCACCCTGCGGCTGGTGGAACACAATCACCACTGATTGCCATGCTGACAGCTTTATTGCCTCCCTGACCTTGCTATTTTTAAAGAAACAGGCTATCTCGGTGATGCAAACAGGTCTTCCTCATGCAGTTATGTCATCCCTACTGCAGGGAGCTAGAGTATTTGATCCGCACTCACTTGTACTGTCAAGCTGGGAACTTATGGCATTGGTTTTACTGAAAGCTGCCTAAGTGATTTTGCTTTCCCAAATTGCCCAGAACGTGCAGCTTTAGAACTTTACTCCAAATCTAGTTAACCATAATTGTTAGAAAAGGTTAAACTGTCTAGATTACGAGAACCAATGCTTCAAAGTACACCAGTGCATCCTGGCTGGGGGATGAGGAGAGACCCTTACGTGAGATGCTGGATTGAGCAGGGAGCAGTTTAATGTGTACTCTTGTTAGAAGTGACAAAATGCATGTATAAGCTTTAGTGCATAAATGATTCTTTGGTTTAAGAGCAATAAGTAGGTAAATGACATCTTTGGCATTGTAAAAAGTGGCGCTGTCCTCCTGCTGTGAAAGGTGCTCATTGCATAGCAAGAGTAGGCAGCATGGACAGACCCTTAGCTAGGGAAAATAAAATATTCCAGTTGAGTGTTCAAAATTTATTAAAACTTTGTGTCTGTATTATCTTTTCTGGGGGAGAGATGGACATGGTTATGGAAAATGTTAAAAGTTTGGATTAAATTAGAAAAGCACTTGATGACTTCGTACCATTTTTTCCAAGATTCTCTGTGTATAAACAATATGCTTAGAATGATAATGAGTAAAATAAAAAATGCCATAGTCTCTCTCCAATTCTAAAATTCCTGCCTCCAGTCTTAATTCCATAAGCAAGGAAGAGCCCACAGCAGAGGTTAAACCAGCTCTGTCACGCGGCCTTTCTTCAGCTCACAGTAAACAGAACATCTTTTTCAGTATTAGCTGGAATGAGGAAAAATAAAAAATAGAAGTCTTCTTGAGCTAATGCAGTCCAAACATGGCCAGAGGTATACAAGCTGCTCCAAAATCATGTCACCCGCCTCTGCTCTTTTTGGTCCCAGTGTCAAGTAGGTTGTGAGACTCGATCACAAAACTGCTTGAAATATTTCCTTGGTGCCTCTAATCCTGCAGGCAAACCTTGAGTGGCATACATTAAAGGAAGAGGTGTCCATTTCTTCGTGATTACTGTTGCTTAGCCTTTGGAAATGGAAAAATAGGCTTATGGGTCACTAAACACCTACATTCCCTTGAGAGGTGATGGAGAAAGGTGCATCTGAGGCCTACAGGGAGTAGCCATTGGGTGTAAACTGCACAGTGACACAGTTCCCATAATGTCATAGCAGGAAGAGGTGAGTTAGTTGGAGTGAAAATGCAATCCAGTTGCTCACCAGTCACCCTGCTATTTTTGAGGACTTCAGATAAGCAAATTGAAAATGATGTCATGGCTCCCATAGGACTCTGCAGTACTTTGCCAATTGTCCAGCCAGCGTACAACTCTTATTAGTATGATATAACACAGTAGTTGGGAACTCAATAGAAAAAACAAAGCTGGAATTTCGTAAAAAATCCTATAGCTTTTAACTCATTGCCCTTAACATGCAGAGCTACTGTAAGTGAGCTCCTTAATATGAAAACTCTGAAGACTAAAGAATGAAAGTAAATGTAATCAGCAGATTACTGAATACCAATGGGAAATTTAGAGCTACAGAGGAAAATCCCAGAGCATTAAAGGATTTACCACTTGGCATTGATGAGAAGCAAATCTTTGGGTTTCCATTTCTATCCTTAATTAGTAACTTAGGTTTATTTTAGTTGAAACTTAGTCACAAAAGATAACGCACCCTGAAAGAAAATAGAAAGAAGTGCAATAAACGTATAAAATCTTATTAAAAATAAGAAGATAAAAGAGTAGATTTAAATGGAAAATCAATTTCTAGCACTTCCATTTCCTTTTGTTTTCTTCTCTTCCCACCCATACTCAGCTCTTTTCTAATAACATTCAACTCTTTGCTACAGAGGTTACAGAGGGTGGCAACAAAGATAGCTTTTTAAACCCAAAAGGGAGGCTCCCTCTTAGAAAGGACATTTTAGGAGTGTTCTTGCGCCTTCACAGCTTGGGTTTTGAAAGTTTGCTGTCTCCCTGCCCAGTTCCCAGGGCCCCTCAGTGGAAGTAGGACCAAAAATGCATGATATGTGCCTCAACATGGCTTTCAGCTCTTTAAAAAGAGTCTGTGTCAAATGGAGTACTTTTTATATAGATGCTTTGGGACAGGGGAAAGATGAGGTTAGTGAAGAGATCCCTAGCTTGATTATCCCATGTCCTGATCTGCCACTACCAGTGATGTGCTCCTAAGGGATGGAGAATCAGGAGCACCCTGGTTTGCCAGCTGCAGCTTGGCTGGTTTGGAGCCTGCCCAGCTGCCAAGGCGCACCAGGGATTTGGTGTCTGATTTCCTGGATTGTGATAGAGATTCATACAGCAGCATTTCCAGCACAGCTTTTGCTGTGGCTTCAAGTAAAGCTGTGAAATATAAGCAGCTTGCTCTAGAACAGGAAAAGAAAAAGAGCCCGTGAGTTAAATCTGAAGAAGTACATAATAAGGAGCCCAGTCTCAAACAAACCACATGCTTCAGTGAGAAAGAAGCTGAAATGCCATCATCCTGCTCTTAATCACTCTCTGATTTCCTCCCTTCCCCAGTGAACCCAAGGATATATTCGGTCCCTGTAAACATTTATTACAGAGTGGTCTGCATGACTTTCCTGGGCTGAGATTGAAAAGTGATGCCCAGGCATCATGGAGTAATGAAAGGGTGGTATGCTAGTGAGGCCAAGACAGGGAAAGCAGACCTACTTGAGTGGAATGATTTTAGGAAGTATCCCTGTCTGTGTATGTGTGGGCTCAGTGTGTGCCTCGGGTACCAAGACCGCAGCAAGGCGTGTGAGCTGCTGGTTTCTTTGTCTTCTCTGCTCATAGGAAAGCAGGACATGGGACTGGAATGGATTACTGGAATCACTCAATACACCATCTTCTATGGCAGGTGCTGGGTGAAATAATTCCCATCATAAACTCACTTAACTCCTACTAAAGAATAAAAGAATTTAAATTATTTGCACTGTCTTTACCTCCTGCAGTTGCTTCAGAGCCTCACTTTAACATCTTCTACTGACTTCTACCCACCTACAGAGATGGTTAAGAAAGCTGATAGATACATGTGGGAATTTTAGATGAAAGGATTAAATACTTCCAGCACAAAAGCCAAGGTCAGCAAGCCATGTTCGAGAGTTAAAATACTCGTAAACAGGTTTATATGTGGAACAACATAACCTCTTGATTTATCTGTTTAGATTGGGATACATTAGGGTGGTGAGGCACTGGAATGGGTTGCTCAGGGAACTTGTGAATGCTCCATCGTTGGCAGTGTTCAAGGCCAGGTTGGACAGAGCCTTGTGTGGCATGGTTTAGTGGGAGGTGCCCCTGCCCATGGCTGGAGGGTTGGAACTAGATGACCTTAATGTCCTTGCCAACCCTATGATTCTATGATTCTAGGCTGAATGCCAGTGGAGCCACTCCTGTGCTAAGCCCAGTAGATAAAAGATTATCTCCTGCATGAACCATTACTCCAAGGTCCAGATCTATAGATCTGTCCCTCCAGCAGCACACTTACATGTTGCTTTATTGTCAGGGCTTCAAGTCAAATCCAGCTCCAGCATCAAATAGATCATCTAAGTTTATTAATCAACAAAATCGCATTAGCTACAGCCAGCTCCAGAAGTTTCAAAATTGGTATTTAGGACTGAGAAATCATTCTATGGCTTAAAAAGAAAATATTTAAAAAGAGCTACATTGAATTAATTTTATTTGTCTTGTAGTTTCCATTCCTTTGGGTTGAAAACTGGGCACTAGATGCACATTGCCAAAGTTTTCATTGCAAGAGAAAAGAATGATATGAATCTGAAAATGAACACTTAGTGTAGTCATATGATTGCAGGAGCTGACACCTTTAAGATAAATCATCAAATACCATGCAAAGTAAAATCAGAAGCAAGCTCCCTTTCAAGTAGTTAATGAAAAATATAGGAAAAAAAATCAAACCGAACCAAAATGCAGACAGACATGCAAACCCTCCACAACCTGTTTAGTGATTCACTTAACAAGTTGTGATATTTGAGTTTATGGTTCTTCACTGCATTTTTATTCTCATAGTGAATTGTGGTGTACTCGTTTCAAGGCATTGATGAATATCTGCTCATCTGATTTAGCAGTCCTCTTTATCTCAGTGGTTAAGGAGCTCACAGTCTTCCATGTATCTTGGTTTTTGTGACACCTCTTCTATCGCTGGGAGGAAGACCGCCACAGCGGAATGTGATGGGGAAGTGTGGCAGAGCCATGATCTGGGACTATATCTCCCATCTTACTGTGTGCCCTGTGCTAGATCAGAGAGAAAAGAGAAAGCAAATCCCTCCCTTGTTTTTTTTAATTTGCTAAAATAGCACCTCCATATTCCCGGGGGCAAATGTCAAGAATAATTGCATGCAAATTACACCAAAGTCTTGCCAACCCACCCACTGCCACCCAAGGGCTCCTGAAGAGTTAATATTGAGGGCTTGCTAGAGTTCAGTTAATTTACAACTGGAGACCTTTATCATCTCACACTGACATTGAGAGCTCACATTTCGCACTTAATTACTTGTTCAGCAATCATGCCTGGAAGAGATAGATGTGTTTCTGTGTTTAGCCCATGCAGCTGTGAATTGTTTATTTACTTATCGTCAGGCCGGGAATGGCTGTAATTTAAGGGTTCAGATCTGTGCTACCCTGAGCAGTGCAGGTCTTCCTTTAAACACTTCCATATTGCTGCGATGGTATTTCTGTGGAGATGCCCTCCTTCTCCTCCTGTTCTGGGTAATGGGCCAGCAGGTGTTGCTGGTTATCGGTGGCTGTGATTATTTACACCAAACAACTGCTGCTGAGTTCACAATCATAACGAAGGACCTGCAGAGATAAGTTTTGGAAGCTAAAAACCAGACCAAAGGGATGAAATGAGATGAATTCCAGTAACTCAGCTTCTGAGGAATGACTCGATCACTATCTCAGCGCTGGAATAGCTGAATCACGGCAGCTTCAAACAGTGGCTTACAGCAATTTATAGGCCAAATGGTGTAATTACAATTTAAGCTGTCAAATGGTGACCAGATGGCTTTATCTTTCACACCAGCGGCCTAAGAAGTTGGTAGGTGTGACCTTTCCACATACCAATCCACCTGCACAGCACATGAGGTCTACAAAAACTCACATTCCCAGCACACCAGGCTGTGTGCTAACGCTCATCTTTGGCTTAGATAATGTTTGAGCAAAGCTATGTAAAATCAAGAGCACCAGTTTTCACAGGGCTCCCAAGTTGCAATACCCTTAAATGCCAAGACACAGCCACCAGCCACATCATCGGGTTACTTCACCACATATGGATTCTGAGAGCTACTGGAATACAAAGAAGGGGAATGTTCTTTGCTATTCTCTTGGACCTCTGTTCTCTTCCACATATGAAGGAAAGAATGAGTTCTGCAGGGCAAGCAAATCTCAGATCAATAGCTAGCTGAGAAAACATGTCTCATAAGGAAAACTCGTGAAAATCACTTCCAAGATGGACAGTGGATAATCAGGCTAGGAATCTCCTTATAAACCCTATCTTTCCCCTGTCCCAGAGTATGTATATTAAAAATATTCCATTTGACACAGCTGTTTCTTACAGATCTGAAAAACATTTTGGGGCACAGGTCATGCATTTTTGGTCCTACTTCCAGTGAGGGGCCTTCTCCTTACTTCCAAGAGGACAGGCTTCACCAGCCTGTGTGTGGGCAGAGCTGCAATGCAAAACCACTGTATTGCAGCTGTCTTTGTTGTGTGTGTGATAGAGGAGAGATTGGTGGCGAAAGGCTGGGCACATCTCCTAAAATAGTTCCAGGCAAACCCCAGCCCAGCTTCCCAACAGAGACCAGCTCCTGAGATTAGGTGCTTTGGAGAATATAATTCAGGACCTGTCCCATGACAGACACAGATCACTTCAGCATCCAGGAAAACCCAGCCTAGTCCTGCACTGACCAGACCCCGCATGAAAGCACACAGCTTTGCAACAAGTCTCAGATTAGAGAAGTATTAAACAGAAGGACTTTGGGTTAGATATTAACCCCAGAGGATTACACTTCTGGGCAGATGGTAGGGCTGCTATACACCATCCACAAGAGGGTTTCTGCCTTAAGACTTGCAGAACCCAACTGTTTTCGATTTCAAGAAAAGGCTTTCCTGTCCTGCAATTGTATGAGAAAAACACATTTCTCCCAGTCCCAAGGTTATTTCTATCTCCCAGATGAGGAGAAGGTGATGAGGGCTGACAGGGAACATGGCAAGGAAGGCAAAGGAAAGAGGTAGTGCTTCCTAACATCTTTTTCTATAATCCTCAGCACTGCTGCCGTAACAAATTACTGATCTCTGAAGATGGAATATCATGTAAGTTGTTTAATAAGGATATGTAACAAACTTTCTAGTTTTGAAGAAGTGTAAGAGACATTACTGGGCATACACAATACAGAAAATTCCAGAGTGATTTGGATTTTCTCAGAAACAGATGCACAATCTTATGTGTCACTTCAGTAAAGCCAAAGAAAGAAGAAAAGAACCTAGACAGGTATAATTGAATTATACAAAACCCTGGAACTTGATCAGAGATAAAGTTACCACTAATTCTCTTAAAAAAAAAAAAGAAAATCACAAAAAAGAGATGAAAATAAAATGTCAAAAAAGCGCAGTGAACTGCTTAATTGAACATTCGGGTTTTGGGTGCATTCACAGTTGTGTTGGCAGCTCATCCATGTACGCACTGAAGTAAAAACACTTCAAAATAGCAAAAAAAAAACCCTAAACAGCAACTTTTACAAAGGACTGAAAGGAACAGCTCAGAAATGCTGCAGGATTTACAAAAGAGTGCTGTGAGGCAGACACAACTGCAAGCAAAATGTGAGCCAGTAACAGTCCTTTATGTTCAGGTATGTTGGCAGCGAGAAGAGCTCTGTGGGCTGGGTTGGTGCAGGTGACATGACAGAGTTAGACCCAGCCTCTTGGGCCCAGGGTGACCACCGCAAGGACCTACTGACACAGAAAATGGAAATAAATACTCGTTTTAGTCAGTATTCTGCTATTTTTTGCTCCTGCTGGCTTTAGTCTGATGCTTAGCAGTGGCATGGGTGCTTGGGGTCGCAGACTCAGGTTAGGCAAATGAGGCTTTTCAGTGAACTATGAAAACTTAAGTTGTATGAATCTTTCCCTGATTTAACAGATCCAAAATGACAGGAGGTCATTTGCTATAAATAAGCTTCCAAGGCCACCAAATAAATTATTGCTGAGCTGCAAATAACCCGCGAGCACAGAGATTAAAAGCAATGGGTGCAACAAGCCATTTTGAAGGGAAGTGCAAAGGGGAAAGGGAAAGCATCCCTTCTGCTTGCTCACAAGCACTGCTGCTTCTGGTGGGCTTTTCCTACACTTCATGGGAAGCAAAAATGTTCACCAGGAGACTAAGAGCATCCAAGGAGGCAAGGTGGGATGGGAAGGATGTGCCCAGGGTCCCTCAGGGGCAAAGATGCACCAGGGTCCTGCTGTGTGCCATAAGATGCTCGCCCAGACCTAAAAAGTGCAGGGGGAAAGGGAAGACCCACACTGGTGCCCCCCAACCCACACGGCAGTAGCTATTACAATTAAATGGCTGTGCAATATTGTCCTCAAGTGTATTTCTTGCACAGGCCATTTGTAGTGGCACTGGAGATGTACTTTTGCAGGCGATATCTCTTCAAGCCCTGGAACCTGAGGGCAGAGGGGATATCATGTATTCTGACAGCTGCTCTTCACCACCC
>JASSUY010006293.1:0-82651 GCA_032466535.1 Forpus xanthops | reverse complement strand
ACCCTTATCCATGAGAACAGAACACCAATGGGAGAAGCTGGCAGGAGGTAGAGTTGGGGCCAAGAAAGACATAAGAACCAGAACACCTGGCTGCAGAAATGGTCTGAAACATCCAAAAATAATTAGCTCCTCAGCACAATTCCTTCATCCGTTGCAGCAGGAATGAACGAAAATGAATCAGTATTTAACCAGCAGCTTGGAGCCTTTGATACAGAAACATTTTCAAGCTGGTAGGGGAGGGGCATAGCTCCAAATTTCCTCCAAGTTCTCAGGGGCTGGATTAAGAGAACGATAAAAATGAAATAAATTAATAAATAAAAAAGGCCTGAACTTGAAATCAAGAGAATTTATGGGAACGTTTTTTTAAGGTTTGGCTCGGTTTTGGTTCCAGCAATGGGCAATGCAGGGAAGTTACTGCTTCTGGCCTGACCCTCAGGTGAAAAGTAACCCAAGGAGATCACAGCCTGGCAGGGTGACTCAGAGCAGGACTGGGGACAAGGAGGATTGTCAGTGCCAAGCAGAGACAAGGACAAAGGCCAAGCCACTGCCACTCAGTGATGAGGCTAGAGGCACCAAACCTCATACACAAAGACTTCACAATGAGGGACATCGCAGGCAGACAAGCAGAGCAGAGCTTTCTCCATGAAGCACTGTGCTGGTCCTGGGGGATTTATACCTGGAAGCCTGCAAAGCTCAGATTCATTTTGGAAACGCTTCCAGAAGTTCTCGGAAGCAGTCTGAGCCCTTCAACTGCTTGTCCTTTATGTTGTCTGCCTTTATCAGAAGGAAATTGTCCACAGTTAACTCTGCAGAGGCATTCGTTAAGTGAACCAACCCTCACATTTCCCTCTATCCTAGATCTATTCCTAACCTTCACTCCTGGAAGAGTCCTCTTGTATCTACCACCAAGGCATGCCTGACCAGAGCATCCTCACCTGAAAAGAGCTGGCTTGGACAGGAGGAATCTAACACTAAAAATAAGGTTAAAAACCCAAACAAAGGGAGAGGGAAGACCAAGGGGTAATTAATAGCAAGGAATTTGTTTTCTTAGCAGTTCCAGCTCCATCAAACATGAAAGTTGAGGATGCTCTCGGGGGAGGGAAGATTCTCAAATCAAACTGGCCTACTCACTCTATTTATAGAGGCAGCATTTTAGCCCTGCTGCAGATCAGCAGAGCCCACTTAGATGCTCTGTATGTTATGCAAGTGCTCCAGAGCCAGGCTGGTTCTCTGACCCAACTCCACATGTGGAGGTGGCTACCAAGAACATCAGGAGATATCCCATGCAGGACATTCCATCCAGCACAGGAGTGGCAGAGCCAGTCTCCCACTGCTGGTACCATGCTGCAACGGGAAGACAACAGTGAGAAAGACTGAAGCACAAGACATCCCTCTTCTCCACTAGCATAACTTGGCTTGGAAAAGCAACACAGTGCAGAAAAACAGCATCTGAGCTATTTCTAAGACCTTCGGCTTGGAAGCATGTGGAACTGCAAGGAAATGAAGGCAGGAAATAGGAATATTTGAAACCTCCTATATTGAAAAGAATGCCAACAAATTCTGATTTCTGGGTTAAATATGACAGACCGGCTGTGCACCACAGGGCTGCCTGAGGACAGAATGGGGACATCTCCTCCTGCATGGTCGTCTGACATCTGGGGCTGTTGCGAGCAGGACTTTGGCCTTTAAGGTGATGCCTCTGCTTTTGGGACCAAAGCAGCCACTTTGGTCATGAGACATGAAGTTCCACAGGAGGCAGATGACAAGTAGTCACCGTGACAGAACCAAATAATCTAAAACTCATCTTTCTTCTCCTTATCTTCTGAAAGCAAATTTAGCCTCCTGGAGAACTTTTTGCATTTGTCCTACCTCAGCTATTAACAACAAATGTAAAAAAGAGAGACATCAATGGGAATGCAATCCTGGTCTTTTAGGATATGGTCACATGTATTTATAAGGATAAATCTCAGTAGCCCAGCCTGCTCCTCACCCACAGTCAACCAGCAGCAAAATAGCCTGAAATGAAGTCACCAAAGAAAACCATTTAAGCCTCAATGGGATAAATTACCAGACAGAGCCAACTCCTGCAGAGAGAGGGGCACTGAACACACTGAGCAGTGGTAGAACTAAGCTTGCTAAATGTGGTATAAAGCTTTCTAGGCATAATTCATCAAGACCCAGGTATTTCCTGAGCATCTCTCATCACCCCACTAGTGTGCCTCATTACTTATCAGCCCTGCTTATTATTAACCTTTGAAAAACCAGTTAATATTCCAAATCCAAATGCCACAAGAGTTCATCCACCAACAACCATAAACTTTGGGCCAGAGGGGACAGTCAAAGTGGATCAATCAGGAGCTTGTTAACCTTGGTCTTCAGCACAAATGGAGCAAGATCTGTAGTTCTATGAAGCAGCTACTGGATGAATCTGCAAGGAGTCAGCCTCCTACATCATGGCTTATAATACCTGCAGAGACATCTTAAAATTTGCCTTTTCTACATGGTCCCTAGCTAAATTCCTCCAGCATCACTACTGTGTGTCCTGTGGCATGGGATGTCAAGAGGCAGAAGGACAGCTACAGCTGCTGGGACTGAACAATGCCACAATATCCACTGGCCAAAACCACCAGCAGCACTTGAGTACAGCCTTTTGCCTGAACCAGTCCCCTTTGCTGAGAGCAGAAGCATCTCAGCCAGGGCAGAATGGTCCCCACTGGTTACATCCAGGCTATTACCCTGGAGGGCGTCACACTGTGCTGGTTTGGGTCCCAATGGCACAGCATCTCATTCTCCAGTGTCAAACCATCCCCTGCCTGGAAGCACACCTTGGGCTGCTATGTTTCCAGACCCTCCAGGTGAACAAACAGCCCCAAAGCCTCCTACACATAGTGAGCATAATTAAAGGGGAAATGTGCTATGCTGCTGCTCAGTACAAGCAAAGGGAAAGAGTAACATCCAAGGGCTCCATGGGAGACCCTTCTTTGCTGAAGGCCAAGAAATGGTTGAAGAAGGCATCAGGCTGGTGTTTCAAGCTGTGCCAGAGGGAAGCAGTGATCTGGCATTTGCCAGGCTGCCTCAGACCCATGTTGGTGCCCTCACAGCAAACCCACAGGGAGGATGGAGACTGGGATGGGCTGCAGGAAACACCGTAGAATTGTCCATGCACAAAAGGATGGGAGCCTGGCTGCTTTCGTTATGGCCCTGGGGTGGGAGATTCAAAGAAAACAAAAGCACAAGCGTCAGCTCTGGGTGTGGGAAGGGGTACAGATGGCTGAGACTGACACTTCAGGGAGGAACGTGGGATCTTCACAGGCTCCTGAAATACTACCTTTGTCTGTCTAACAAGAATTGGGTGAGAGCTGAGCATGTCCCAAAACAAAAGCTCCTAAAAAGAGTGCTAGCAGAGTCAGGGAAAGTTCTAATGCACCAGGTAAAAGAAAATGAGGATCCAAGTCTGCAAACACATGGGCACATCAAGGTAAGAGTCACAGGTCAGCTTCTAATGTTTGACAGTTCATTGCTTCTGTTTGCGACAGGTTCTGTCACAACAACACAGTAAATATGGCATCATCCTCGCATAGGGATGGCACAAGATGACAACCACCCATTACTTATCACCCCCAGAGTGCAAAGTCCACTATTGACTTGAGGAGGAAGGAAGGGAATCTGAGAGGAGTTTAGTTATTTAGAGCGAGAGGCTCTGTGCACAAGCTCTTGGAGGCATTTAGCTAGTGTGTGCCTCAGTTTCCTCATGGGTACAAAGAGGAATCAGTGATAGCACCCTTTCAACTTCCAGAGATTCTTGCCAGGTTGAATTAATAGCTTCAGATATTCCAGTAAAGAAAGTTAAAAGCATATAACATTGTTCGGTTAAAACTGAAATGTATTTGTCATGTAGCTGCAGCATCTTAAGAGGAGCTGTTCTAAAGGAAACAAAACTGTCCTCCATGTCTAGAGAGAAATGACCCTCTGTAGCAAGGTGGGCCACGGCAAAGCAGCAGCACTAGTGTCTGTCCTCACTCTTTCCTACACAAGGGTGATAGCTTTTAATGAGAAAAATTAATGGAACTATGCTGAATATCAAGGATAATGCCAAGTACATTGTCTAGAAGGTACTGGCAATGCAGCTGCCTCCTCAGCAGTGCCCTGAGTTGCTCTAACAAGCAACCTCCAGATTGTCACTGCACCAGTGTTATCTTCCTGTGGACTAAGCACACCTTGAGTAGAAGACAAGGCAACTGCCGCTTCCATCTGGGAAAGCTGGGTAAGGTCAGCTGGCACAGCCCCAGAAGGCGTCCTCCATCCACCTCCTTACCCCTTTCTCCCTAGCCTTGCTCAAGTGTTTCACATCTCATCAAGCAAGGCAGCAATGTCCACGAGTGAACATGGGTTACTCAGGCTGGTCAAGCTAAGGTGACAGAGCTTGGTTACCTTATGGTTACAGACTGCCAAGAAAGCAAGCAAAAAACCAAAATAAACAACTTCTTTTTTGTTCCCTCCAAGATCAGCTCTTTGACTGAGGACATGACAGCTTCCCCAGAACCCTCAAATGCATTCGATTCCCTGTAGACGCTAAAAGAGAGGATCCCTCAAGGAGCCACTGAACCCAGTTCTTCTAAGTCAGTCAAGTGGTTCCTGCAGACCAGATCTGTCCCAGCATGTCCACTGGCAGCACATGCCTTGGTGGTTTCAAGGTTATCATTGGCCAGTGAAGCCTGTATCAATAATTAGGCTGTTTCACTATGTCCCCCTCCTGGGATCTATCATACAATCTGGCTTCTGGTCTGCCATTTTGCTCTCCACATTCCAGGGGCTTTAATTTACTCTATTTCACTCCCAGACTGCTTTCAGGGACTTGATTCACTACCATTTGGTGGTGCTGAAGAGCTCACCATCACGCACAGCATCCTCCTGCATTCCTGCTACCACAACAAACCTCAGGGCCCCACCATCCCGGAGCTCAGGAAAGCTTCAGCTCCAAAAGTGAACTTTCCTTTGTCTCCATGCCCCATCTAATGTTGCCCAGTAGAGAAAAAAAAACATACTTTAGTGCCTTCTCTGGGTTGCATATGCACAGGGGGTACCTACCGTGCTTATCCAGCATCAAGGAGAGCCAGGAGGACTCAGTGTTCCCCAAAGGCCATCAGCTCAATGTCCAACACCTAAGATTACTAAGCAGTGTCTCTTAGGAACACAGGTCAGCCACAGGTCCTGTTCCCTTCTGGAAAACCCAATTATGCACCTAATGGGCAATTTTCTGCCATCTGGACATTCAGAGCTTGAGCATACAATATACCAGACATCCCAATGAAGTCAGTGTTTGGCACCAACAGGTTACTGCCACAGCCTGGCACTACTGGAGAAGTGGATGCTGATGAGCACAACAGCGCAAATCAAATGAACATCAGAGCTTTCAGATGGATATTCTCGGTCTGTTCAGCAACCTCCCATCCTCTTTCCTTCAAGATGAATGTGGTTTGAGATACAGGTGTCAGGCAGAGCAGAGTGTGGGAGGGCAGCCTATACTCTGTTCCTTTCTCTCCAGAGTTAGCATCAGCTCTTAACTTTCACGGGCAACCAGTTTGCACTGCTAAATGTCATTTTGCAATCCTTCAAGCTGAACAGAGCCCAGAGCTTTTGGCCCTTGGAAAGTCAGTCCTTGGCATTCATGCAGGATTTTCACCAACAATAGAGCACCTCAAGGTTGTTTCAGCAAAGATCAAGTCTACTTCAGCATCAGGTGTTAGTGAGAATACCAGGGAAAGAAGATGTCTGCGAAAGCACCATTGACAACAAATGCTCCCCTCCTTTGGCTGCTGAAGTTACAATCAGGATTCCCTGCAAAGAATCAGGACTTTGAATCAAAAGTCCCTGCCCAGGTCCAGCAACCAAAGACAGAAGCACTGCTCTAATAAAGGAGCACAAAACATGTTGCTGATTTGATTTTATTATCTCTTGGAGAAGCTCAAACCTCCTTCCCTTTTGGTAGCTGACAGATGACATCACTGAATTCCAGCCTGGTTTGGGTTGGAAGGGACCTTAAAGCTCATCCAAGTTCCAACCCCTGCCACAGGCAAGGACAGGCTGATCCAAGCCCTGTGTCCAACCTGGCCTTGAACACTGCCAGGGATGGGGCAGCCACAGCTTCTCTGGGTACCCTGTGCCAGCGACTCAGCACCCTCACAGGGAACAGCTTCTGCCTAAGAGCTCATCTCAGTCTCACCTCTGTCAGTTTAAAGCCACTTCCCCTTATCCTATCACTACATGCCCTTGCCAAAAGCCCATCCTCTGATACACTGTAGGCCCCCTTTAGGTATTGGCAGACTATATACAAAGGTGCGCTAATATAAAAACCCTAAAGAAGCAGAAAAATTGTGGGGATTTAATTATCCAGTTTTTGACACTGAGGTAGAGCTGAGGACTTGACAAAGGAGGTGAATGAGTGTGTGCATGGAAACTGGGGTGACTGACTACATCTGGGCAAACACGTGGGCTAGAGACGCTCATGCTACAGCCACAGTGCTACCTGCTCCCTGCTAGTCTTTCCTCCCAGATTCAACACAGGCTCAGTTTCAAGTTATGTATTGCAAAGGACCCAGAATCATTCTCAAGCAGGAGAAAAATATATATATGAAAAGAAAATAGAAATCAGACATGAGAGACATGGGAAAGGGGGACCAGGGAACAGGAAGCCAAACACAGAACTATTTCCAGGAGGAATAACAGCCATATGGAAAAAGTTACCAAAGATGATGAATTCTGCCTTCAATATGTTCAAAAAAGAAACTACATCAGACGCAGTCTGGGGGTGGCCAGATCCTTCAAAAGGGGATGGGGAAAAAAAGCTGCCACCCCAGCTTGAACTTGAACATTTGGTGTTTCATTTGCATCTTGGAATAAAGCAACTGTTATCATTCAAGCTTTGCATTCTCCTCTTGGATCTCTGCCTTCCTGGGTCACATCTGTGGCTCTCACATAACCAGGAATCCCCCCGCTACAATATGCTTCTCCTGGCTCGGCCCTGAAACCAAATTCCAGAGCAGCTGACATGGAAATTTACCATCAAATAACTATTAAAGTTTTACCTCAGGCTGTAAAAGCTGCTTTATGTGCTCTGCATGAGAATTGTAAGCATGCACTCCTCTCACGTGCTCTGTGGCACGCTGCCACAAAGCTTCACACTGCAGTCTCCTCAGAGTTGGGAAATCAAGTTGGAGAAGTGGAGGGATGGTAATTGTAGCCCCAACCCTGAAAGTCTTCAACTCCCTGCATATGGCCAGAGACTTGCTGGCTGCATTGCAAACTGCAAAACCCCACGTGAACAAGCCAAGGCAGTTTTCAATGATGAATTAATTTAGCTTTGTGATTCCCATCTCACCCAGGTCTCTCCCTCCATATCCAGTTTCATTATTGAAGGCCTAGGGGAAAGCAAAACACAACCAAGCCATGGAGGGTTGGCACAAAGATGAATCAGGGCAGAGTAACCCGGTAGCACACCAGCTGCCCAAGCACACTCATTCCTCACTTCGTGACTCACAGAGGTGCCCCCTGAGGCAATTCTACCATGAGGAACTGCCCTATGGAGACCTTTCTCTCTGATGCCTAATCTTCTAATGCAGGTACATCATTCAAGTACTTAAAGCTAACTGGGATGAATCCATTCTTTTCTCTGATTAATGGCTATTTCTTTTTCTACTTTGCATCCCAACTTCATCTTCTTTCCTCCTTTCTATGCAAATCACCACCCACTTGCCTCCAAGGGTGGACAGCCTTTGCCAATACAAGCACCCTGCAGAGAATTAAAGCTAGAAACTATTAACCATCTTTGGGTTTTTTCCATCACCATCAAGCTCAAAATCCTCTTCTATTCAAGCTACAAGTGGGTTGATGTATATCTTCTGCAGATGTCTGTGTTCAAGGAAAAGAGAAAAACAACAGCAACAAAACCCTCTTTTGGCTAATAAACAGAAAGTAATTGCAGTTGGTTTCTTTGCTGCAAAAGGAGCTGTGCTATTGATGGCATTGGCTAAGCATGTCCAATTTGTAACAGTGATTTGTATTATTAGCTTTACACTCTCCTGCTGAACCCTACTCACCGTGTAACCACACCTCCCTTGGTGCATTGTCCATCCAACTCCTAGACGATGGCAGAGATTGTGCTTCATTCCTGTGCCTTAGTAGATCACACAACACAATGAAATCAAGTTTCTTTTTCCAATTCCTACCCACTACACAACACAAGAAATAGGCATAATTAGACATTCTCCAGTGCAGCAATACTCACCACTACATGCCAGATTATGAGCCCCATGTATGAAATATAAGGGAAGTTATTTTGCCCAGGATGCAACAGCGATTCAGCAGTAATGAGGAATCCAAAGGGATTTTGCCACAAGCAAGGTTAAACAACTGCTTCTCCCTTTCTCCTCTCCAAACCAACTCACTGATTAATTCGGAAGCAAGGTAAACAAGAAACAGTGATTATGTGCATAGGGCTGATGATTCAGCTAAAGCAGCAGATCAGCTTTTGAGTA
Source organism: Forpus xanthops (assembly GCA_032466535.1). NCBI lineage: Eukaryota > Metazoa > Chordata > Aves > Psittaciformes > Psittacidae > Forpus > Forpus xanthops. Next base: position 74,117 of record JASSUY010006293.1, on the reverse strand, counting down.
ACAGGCTACAAACATGTGCTTGATTTTCTCAATGATGATTCTCCAGTGAGCAATGGAACATGATGTCTTATATACAACCACCAGGCAATAGTATGGTCCCAGTGTCAAGAGCTACTTGCATGACTACCCACCCAAAGAACCAACACGAAAGCTTAAACAATAAAGTCCCATAGGGCGTGACACATTCCAGGACCAAGTTTTTACATCCAGGCAGCAGTAAACACCAACCAGCTGGGATATTTCAACTAGCAATAGCAGGGCAGTGCCTAGGAGGATGTGCTACGTCAAAATGATCTTCTGGAAAAGTGAAAATGTATCAGGACACCTGCAGAACAGTGACTTTTTGCCTGCATAACCAGACTGTGCAAAATGTAAATGGGCAATGCAAGACAAACATGCTGGGGCGAGTTCTATAAAGCCATAAACCCCTGAGCCACCAAGGGGAAGAAGGAAATGATGAAAGAAAGCATTTGTGCTTCTGTTTTATGCCTTGTATATTCATTCTGCCTCATCACACCCCTGATTTGATCATATCTGCTACTTGGATAAAGAGAAGATGGAAATGCTTTCTGTTGCATCAACAAAAAGCAGTGTGAAAGATAACTGCAAAGGCAGTGAGCCAGCACTGAGGTAGCTGTAGGTCAACGTTGTTCTGCAGCACTCAACAAAACTGCATGGACTTGCAAAGACTGATATTTTGACCTCCTCAGATCTGTGAGCAGATCTTAGAGCAGATAGCTTGTGAGCCCTTAATATTCCACTCAGATTGCTCTATGTGGATGGGTAAAGAGACTCTGGGACTGTTGCTGGGCAGCTGTGAGTTGTACAAGGACATCACTAGAATCAAAGGCACGCGAGTCCAGTAAATTCAACCCCTTGTCCATGGCGTGCTCTCTATCTGGCATGTTGAGCAGCACAGCCTGCTTTGCCTCCTTAAACTCACCTCCCACCAACACAATAGGTGTCTTCTAATAACACCTGCAAGATTTATTGTATTAGCAGCAACCAAGTTGTTAACCAATCTAAGAAATATATCCACTCTAGTTAAGCAAAGCAAAGCAGCAAGGGGGCTCCATGGTGTTGACAACTGTAACAGCAAATTAAGAAGCTAAAATAAAATGCACCATCAAGCAAGCAGCTGGAGTGAGGCCAGAAATCAGAAATAGATGTAAAGAAAAATGTATTGAGAAATCAGCTCCAAGAAGGCTCATTGAGCTCAATTACTACAGATTAGAAAAGGAAATGGAAAAAATTATATTGTGAGGACGCAATGCATTATGTGGCATCAATGATGGCTGCTCTGTTTATTATCTCTCTCCTAACCATGTTTTTATAGCACTGGATTTGCAATACCAGGTGAAAATGATATAGATATAGGAGGACAGCCTGCCACTCACAGGCAGAAATCCACAGCTTACAACTGAGGCATCAAACTAGAAGTGAAATGCAGGGGATCCAGTTTTATGCCCATCACCCCAGGGACTGCCACATGCTCACATCTCAGTACTCAGCCCCACTCACAAGGCTGGGCACAGGCTGAGGGAGCCAAAGAGTTTTCCAAAGCAGTTCCAAAGAGGAAGATTCTACTACATTTTGAGTCAGTACAGTCCTGCCTTGAAACTCTACTCTGCAGCCAAGAGCATTTCTTTTATTTAGAAAGAAAACTGAGCAACTCATGGTCAGCCACACAAGTCCAAACAAAACAACAGGAAACACTACAGGAAGTTTGAGCAGCCCCAGTTACATGAGCTAGCAAAGCTGCAACCCATGAGCAGAGAGAAGCTGAGGAGCAGCGCCCACAATGAAGAAATTTGGGGCTGTATTATCCAGAAACATCTCAACCACCAAACACTTGCTCTCTCAGCAGTGCTGTAGGAGTGACCTGTAATGATTACCCCTCTTGAGCTCTGGAGGAGAGGAACGGGGTAGGCGCAGACGTACTTTCACATTCCTACTTTCCCCTTGTCGCCGGCCAAGTTACAACACCCGGGAGCCGAACCTCACAGCCTCCCGCTCAGGAAGGGTCAGGACTGGGAACCAGTCCATATCTCACTCTGAGCTGTCACTTACTGCAGCACAATATGGCAAACCAAACACGTGCTAGGCTGAAAACCAGCCAGGATGACGTGGGACTGAGTGCCAGATCAAACACAACTGAGTTCATCACTGTCCTGGTACAAAGCACTACCCATCTGATGCTGTAACACTTTCCTTACTTTTGAACTGCAGTAAACACCTCTCCAACTCATAGGAACAGGCGCAAGCTGTAAGTTTAAACTTCAGGGCAAAACCTGAAAATATTTTAAGATAACAAATCCTCTTCACAGTAGTCTGTGGGACTCAGAAAGATGCCACTAATCAGATAGAAAAGCTCTGTTCTCTTGTAGAAAGCTGCTGGCAGCATGTAAGAGTTTGGTTGATGAGATGTAGAAACGTGGACAAAGAAAGCAAAAGCCCGTGTTGTTTGTATTTCACCAGACTCATCCACGTGGCTCAGCAGAGAGCTAGAGCAGCCAAATATTCCTTAATCTTCTTTCATGACACACAGAATTCCCACTCCAGATGCCCCAGAGGCAGACAGTGATGCTCTCATCACTGAAGTCTGAAGGTCTTTGTGCTTCCAGCACAACACAACATTATCAGCAGCATCCCACCTTCTCTGCATGCCATTACCTTATGTGCCATAGACCTCCTAGGAAGGTTTCTGGTTTATTTCTAAAGGGAGCTACAAGAGATGTAAAAATAAAGTTTATTAAGTGTTCAAGGCCAGGCTGGATAGGACTTGGAGCAAGCTGCTCTCATGGAAGGTGTCCCTACCCATTGCAGGGGTTGGAGGTGAATGAGCTTTAAGGTCCCTTCCAACCCAAACCATTTTAAGAAATTCAGGAGCCTGCATCTCCTATCTAGGGAACCAGGACCTAAGAGAGTTTGAAAGCAGCTGCCTTGATCTGCCGTAAGTCCATGTAGAACCTCTTGCTGTGGATCAAGCTCTCCTAAGTGTTTGGGAGAATTGGTTCTCAGTTCCTGGAACCCTTTGCCCAAACCCAAAAATCTTCCAGCAGACCCTTAGCTTTGTAATTCTCATTCACAGTTTCCTACCAAGCCTCCTGCTGCAGCTCTCTATTCTTTGCATCAATCTCCTACTCTTATTTCTTGAGCTTAGGGATGCAGGTGAAGGAATTCAGCCACACAAGAGCACATGCTGGAACAAAAGGACCATGGAAGGTACCCAGGAGCACTTGTCACCAGGTCTGAGCAATCCCTATCCCATACCACAGTACATAGCAGTGCTCAAAACAAGATATCATCTGCACCCCAACATGGGGAGCAGCACTGGAGGCCACCTTGAGCAGAACACCAGCCTTGTTCTCACTTTGTTTCACTATGATTTTCATTCAGCTGTCCTGTGGCAGAGGTGGATATGGACTGGGGAGCTGTAGGAAGAGCTCTGTCTCCAACTCCCTGTTTAAACTGACTTAATTTCTTCAAGATGCTTTCTTTTATTAAATTCCAGAGGATGAAAGAAAATATCCTGTGTGCAGTCACACAAGCAAATGAGGAGACTGATCCCTGCCTGGGTTTGCTTATTTAGAGGTCTTACTGGTATTTACATCTTGAAGTTTCCTCTTTCAACCAGTCTGTTCTTTGGGGTCATATTCTTCAAAAAAAATCACCTATGCCTCCAAACTGCTCATGGAGGCCTCCAGTGCACTCAGGAGCTGTCTAAAGAGTATACAAAATAACCCAGTCCTCCAAGGATGCTTAGTTTCAAGTTAGGCATTTAAGTGAGTTTTATTGTATTGACATTCCCTATCCCTAAGGAAGGGCAAGGCCAAAAATATCAGCTCGATGCTTTTGTACTGTGCAGGCCCACATGCACCATCCAGCACGTGTCTACCTGCATGTCCCTGGGAGCACAGGGGCTACTGCAGCCTGGCAGGCATTTGCCCAGCCCACAAGCTGCTGGTCCTAGTCCAGCCCAGAGCAGCAGGGATGCAGAACCACCATCTGCTGGCTGCTTGGTGGCTTGCATGAAGCAAGTGGGTTTGGTCCAGGTCCTGGTGGGCAGATATCCATGTGTCTCAGACCCACTGCCTGTAAGGAGAAGGCTGGGTAGATGCCAGGCACGAGCAGGATGGGGTCCTCTGAGGTCTGCTGGCAGAGAGGAACACAGGCACCTGCCCCGTGCTCGGATTCTGTGCTCCAAGTCTGGCACCTTGCTCTGAGATAGCCACAGCTTTGCATCCCTTTTGAGTTATACAGTTGTCCCGCTGCATCCCTTTCTTATGTTCACCAGGCTCATAATACACCCAACATGCCCTTTAGCCCCAAAGCCTCAGTTTTCCCAGCTTCCTCTCAATGGGAAGTTCAGGAAGGTGGTGGAAGACTCTCCAGCAAAGCAAGCAGTAGGGGCTTATGCGACTATTTTTCTAAAGTAAAGGGAAGTTTTTTATTCTATGAAGGCCATAGTCATGGAAGAGAAAGCAAGAAGGTGGCGTAGGCCTGAAGCACCAAGGAAGGCAACAGGGTCCATCAGGAACAGGAGAGAAGCTGTCAAGGAGAAGGGGGCGATGAACACACCAGTGAAGGAGAATGCAGGCGAGCAAGGGTGGGTGCTGGAGATGCTGGAGAAGCTGCTGAAAGGGGTGGAGTAATGGAAAAAATATTAAGCAAGACGGAATTCTGGGTGCACAACTTGGGACTTGGTGAAGCAGCCCTGACTTTCAGAAGGATAAGAGGTTAAATGCCTTTGGACAACCAGTCTGGGGCACAAACTCTCATTCTGCCCAGGTGAGATCCATCTGACAGCACTAGGGAAGAAAGAGCACTTCAGAAGGAGAGAGAAGAGTGTCAACCACAGAGGAGGGGCATTTGCGTCTAACAAAGCCAAAAGCGGTTCTGCACTGAGCCTCTAGGAGAACAACAGCCCCAAGAGGCACTGAGGTGGTGTGGAGAGGTGAGATTTTGGCCATAGCCAGCAGAAAGCCTCATCAGCTTTAACCAGCTCTCTGCAGAGTGTGGGCACCTCTGTGCAGGGCTTTGCGCTTTGCTGCTCGCAGCAGCACAGGCTGACAGCATTGGTCCCGAGTGGGTGGCACAGCCTCATCCTTCATGAATGAAAACTTAAAACATAGAAAATACAAGAAAGAATCACACCACCCACTAGCAGGTAGGCTATAAATACCATGGCAGGGGGTGTCTGCAGAGGAACTGGAGGTATTGACTTTGTGGCGTACTTACAGAACCGCGTATGCAATTTAATTACCATGTAGAGCCCCTTACTGAAGACATTGAGCTTTGCTGCACAAGTCTGAGCTAACAGAATGGAACTGGCTGTTCTGCTACATGCCATACAGCCCAACAGCAGAGCAGGGAAACTGTGAACAAGCCCAATTCCTTTTCCTAGAACACAGACAAATAGGTGCATTTATACTACAGTGGCACCTACAGGCATCCCAACCCTGGACAGGCTTTGCAGTGCTATAAGCTCTGCTTTGAAAGATCCAGGCTAAACCCACAAGACCCCAAATTGTTCCTTGAGCATTTGAGATCTGAGCTGGAGAAAGCTGGTGCAGCTTGATGCTGACCTTCGCTTCACTATGGAACGTGCTGAGATTTGCAACAGCTACAGTGGGCAGAATTCAAATATTTGGCAAGCTTCAGCTGAGATCACCTATCTGATGTGCTCAGTAGGCAAAGACAAAAGAGGAATCCCAGCAGAACCCTTCATAGGAATCAATTTAGGGTGGAAAGTCAAAGACATTGCTGTGTGGGTTAATGAATGCCAGTGAGGGTCCAAATCTAGCCTGAGCTGCACATAAATCACGAGAGCAGCTCATTTCTGGATCAACATGCCCTATGTAACAGTGATAAGACCCTAATTCTATAATCCTCTAAAGTGCCCCCAAACCCACCTATAATGCAGATTGCTGCACTGTGCATTTACAAAGCCAAGAAAAAAAAAATCACGTAATAGCACAGAGACCTGTCTGTTGAGAAAAATGTTTGGTTTTACTATTGCAGAGAAAGAACATTGTTACCTGGAGAATGAGCCTAGAGGAAGAGCTGAAATAACGGGAGCTGCAGACAGAAAAAGGGGAAAGGCATGCTGAATGGCTCACTTAAGACAAAACAGTCTCAAGCACAGGCAGAACCTGCTTGCAAGAGGCCCTGGAGTCACTTTTACCAATATCCTTTACATAATAAGAGAGCCTTGTGGACTCCACAGAGTCTCTGCTTTGCCTTGCAGCAGCAAAGCAAGGGGAACAAGGAAACATGGTCTATCTCCCAGGAGGATGCATGGGTGCTCATCTGCCTCATATTTAGCCTGCGGGTGCCCCAGAAGAGCTCTGCTTCTCTGACCAATAAGGTAGAACAACCTCAAATTACCGAGCACAGCAACAGGCTGGCTCACAGCAAGGAAGGCCAGCAAAACCAGAAGCAAAGGCTGAGCAGGGAGTGTGAGACCACAAGGGAGCAGAACTAACAAAGCCCAAACCAGTGCCTGGAGCCATCAGAGTTTTTCTCACCATCTGGCTTGCTGGGATGAGCTGGGAGCCCCATGGATACTTACCTCCATGCTCTGCAAACACAGTTATTTCATGGTATTACGTGACTTACAAGAATCAACTTATGGCCTTATACACTCAGCACAGCCCAACTCAGCAAGTGCCCAGACTCTTTTAAGGCAAAAAAATTAAACAGCTCTAAAGCTACCTGTAGAAACATCTCTCTCCTGCACTACCTTCAAGTTTTAACTCCAGCTCACTGCTAAGTGCTAATGGGATGCAATTTGTGATTTAGTCCTTTCTGAGCACAGCACACCTTGCAATCCCAGCTGCTCAATCCTCCAGCTGCCTACAAAGGCTGGCTCATGTTTCCTTTACCTCAGTTCATGTGGTTGAAAAGAGAAAGCAAGAACTTTGCAACAGAGGTACCAAGTGCTAAAACAAAGGTTGCTGCTGCTCCCACTAAGCCTTTGGAAGAGTCAAACCAAATGCACCATCCTTCCTAACGGTCCTTCCAAGATAGGGTTGTGAGATGTACACAGAACTCCCCAGCATTAAGCAGGCGAGTTCTTACACTTTCACTGGTGTTACAAGACTGGAGATGTTTGTTCCTGTCACTCAACTTCTTTTATCAGGAATGATACCTCTTCAAAGACCTCTGATAAAATAATAATAATATAGTAAATATCATATAAGTATAATAATATGTTATATTTTCCCACACCTTTTTGGAGGAATGGGCATTCCAGAAGGAGGCAGAGGTTGACCATGGAGCCTGGGTGGTTCACACAGGAGCAGACAACCCAGTGGCAGCCCACAGAGCCAAGCTCTGAGGCCAGCTCTCAAGACAAACCAATGCTTCAGAATTCAGAACCAGAAAAATAAACCTTCTTCATAAGGACAGAAGCGGCAGAGTCTGTGGCTATTGCTACAGAGAAGCCCACCAAGAGATTACCCATTTCCTTGGGGCACACAGCCCGTTATGAAGCCTCACTCTGCTCTGGATTCTCAGTTCTGTGGCTTGTCCCAGTCCATCCCATTCCTCTGACCAACATTTCAAGCACCTTTATCTCATACAAAATCAAGCAATAAAAGCACTTTCAAAAACTTTTATCATTCAGTTATTTAGCACAGTGGATAGTTAGGACCACACCATCAGGAGATCTATGGCAAAACCATAGCTGCAGCCAGTCTCAGCTGTTTTCAGAGCTTAAGTATGTTGTCTTTTTGTACAGTTATACTTGGATTAATTCCCACACTAGCTCTACATGTGCCACATGTCATGGGAGAGATCGCAGCTCCATCATCCTTATGGAAATCTTGTGGCTAGATCCATCGCTGGCTGAATCATGCACAGATGCACAACTAAAATGCCAGAGACCAATATACCTGGGTCCAAACTAGAGAGCAAAACACAAGAACCCTGCAATTCACATTCTCCATGGACTCAACACAAAAAGGGACAAGCATAACTACTGAGCTCTCCAGAGCAACATTTTGACAATGCCAGAGCTAAAGGTTAGCATCCCAGTCTCACTTTTCCAACACAGATTACTTCCTGAAGAGCAACAAGATAGAGAATGAGGTTCCTCTTCGAAACCAAAAGAAATCAACCTTCCTCTACACTCTGGCCCAGCTTGAACTGCCTTTCTAGATCCTTTTCTCTAACTGAAAAAGAAAGGAAGGGGGGAAAAATTGCTTACCAAGATGATTAAATAAAATGTTAGCTATTCCAGCTACCCACTGGCTCTGGGTTTGACGTCAGCACTGAATGCATTAACTATATTTGTCGCTCAAGATCTAAAAATATCTGGGGCATTAAAAAGAAATAGGGCAGTGCTGGGAGAACTGTAGGTCCTTAGGAAGCCTTTATGGAGTTATTTGTGGGCCCCAGTAGCTGCCCATATTGCTGCACAGCCCATAGGGTTGAAAAGCTACTACTACTGAACAGCCAAATGGAACGCAATGGGATGCTGCTTCATGTCTGCTGATAAGACTGTTGAATTGCCAAGAGTACCCAAGGTGTTTGAAGCATTTTCCCTCTTACCCAGCTTCCAAAAGTGACGAACATTATAGAGCTGGTATGTTTGAACTAATAATCTGCATTTGGTGGGCAATAGAGGGAAGAAAATTCTCTTTAAATGATAGAACTATGTGTTGAGTTTAGAGCCAGCCCTGCTCTTTTCCAGTCTTTTCCAATGTTTTCCTTCTTTCAGCAGGCTCAGTCTGCTCTCAAAGGATACTATAAACACTATAGGTGCCATTTCAAAAGGAAAGAAGTCAAAGCAGAACAAACATTTGAGTAAAGCCTAAAGAAGCTATTTACTTTTGGTCCTTCTCAGAGAAAGCACCTGGTGAGTCAAATATCCTTCACTCTCTTTTCACTCTTTGCCAAGAGTCAGGTTGCTACTTAAATAGAGAATTCCTATAGGGGTTGTTATGGAATAGTAAATACGTAAGCAGGGAAATCAGCTGCAGAGAGTCTGGGCTGTTGTGAGTTGCTCCAGGGTAATTGCAATAGGACAAAAAGAAAGGGACAGAAAACTTTGTCTATAAGATAAAACCTAGAGGAAATAAGCCCAGGTTTTGTTTGAAGTTATGGAAAGCAATCCACATTGACAACTTTGAGGTTTACAGTTCTTATTTGTGCAGGCCCTGATCCAGCCAAACGTGTGATCATGCATCTGACCACAGGAATAAATCTCACTGACTTAAGTATGTTACTAATGGTTCCCTGATTAGGGATGGAGCCAAGCATGTGCTCTGGACTTGTTACAGAGACCTCGGTTGATGCATAGTGAATTACAAGACAGAGGAGTTCCGGCTACCTTTCTGCTGCTGTTTCTGTGCCAGGTGAAGAGAAAGCTTTGTTTCACTAGTATTTTACAACAGGCTTACTTCTACCAGAATTTGCACAGGAAAAACAGCGGCAGGAAACAAAAAACAAGAGTATTTGTCCCTTGCACTTGGAAGGACCATTATAATAGTGTCGCTGGATACTAAAAGGGCACACACATGATGATTCCACAAACTCTTCTAGCCAAAGTCTAGTAATGCAGCAAGGGATGGTGTGGAGCAGCTGATCCGTGCACAAAAATGCCATGCGGAGAATTTTTCCCCATGGAGCTGGGCAAGGCACAGATCCCTGGGAGCCTTTCTCCTCCAGGGAACCACTACTGGCTCCACAGCCTGAGTCCCAGGGATTTGTGCATCTACAGCCAGAGGTTCTAGACACAAGTTCCAGGGGGAAGTCAGTCAAACATGCTATTAAGACACATACCTGATGAATGACATGAAGCAGAGACCAGCAAGTCAAAATCAATTTCCTGGCTCTGTAAGCTAACATGCAGTTGATGCAATGAGAAACACACCGTCCATCTCCAGCCCTTGTATGACAGCCCTTCACGTTTTGCCCAAGGGATTACAAGTGAATGTTGTATGGTGCACGTACAGGCAAAACCCCACTGGGTTGTCCGTGGGAGACAGAGTGCCCTCTCACAATACAGTTTCACCAGTGTGTCAGACGTAAGGAGCAGAAACAGTCATGTCTGAACTGACTTATTAGTCCACAGTAACAGAGAACAAAGATAACAGTGTTGAAATGTCAGCAGTGACAGGACAGAGAGCAAAATCTATTTCCACAAAACCATGGATGATTCAAAGTTGCAAGCCACCTAATGTAGAAAGCTTTAATGGAAGGATAGATGGATAAAAGATCTTTGTATCACCATCTGGAACATTTCATTTTGTAACAGCAACTGTGAACCTGCAAACTGCTGAATCCCCTTAACCTGAGCCCTAGCAGAGCCATGGTTACCTCCTCCAGCAGAACTGCAGCTCACTCACCTCCTTCTGACACTTCTTTTTCTCTATTGTGCAGTATTAACATATGTCCAATCTGTTGAGGGTTATGGAAGGAATTTCTCACTAAGAAAAGGTTAATAAACAAAAAATTCCTGCAATAATAATACAACCACTGTGTGAAAACTTAATTGGATTAGCAATACATCAAATATGCCAACACAGGGGCAAACCTGCAAAAGGATTGTTTAATCTCAGCCCTAGGTCATGATTTCAACTAGTGCCTTGCAACTGAGACTGCTTTGTAACCGCGCTGTGAAGTTACAATATGTTGGAAATAAAAACTGTTGGTAGCTGCCTTTTTTTAGAGCAAGAAGTTATTTCTTTAGGGATTTAAGCCACGCAGACAAATATCAACTGTAATTTTCTTTAGCGACGTAGTTTAGGGCAGAAAGGCTTTTTTAACAAACAAATCCAATACTCATTCAGTGTCAGGCAGTTTGCAATCAGATTAGACTGATGAGCACAGGAATAAATCCACCAAAGCAGGGATAGCAGAGAGAAGCTCTTGAGATCGTCCACCTTAATCTCCATCATCCTCCATGAGATAACAGGGGAGATTCAACCCAAACTCCAATATTAGAAATTCCACATTTTCAAACCCAACTGTGAATTAGTTGTTTTTTTTTCTTGGAAGTGTCACAGTGAATCAATGCACTCCAGGAAAATTGCCAGCATTACCCAGTGAAGCCACATTAGCATTTAACTTCAGAGCAAAGCCTCCATGCTCAGCTCAACTTCAGTGCAAGCAGCCCCTGTGGTACTCAATTTACAGCACTACCTACAAGAACTCAACCTCACTTTGAAGCATCATAGATTGTCCTCATCAAAGCAACTAATTTCAATAAAGGGGAGCAAGCTACTGAAAAGTGATTCTGGATTGTAATTAGGAAAATTTTAAAACAAACTGGAGCTGCCACTGACGACTTGAGGATGTACCATGGCCGTTCCTGATTTAGTTATGTAGATACTACCCTGTATGTGCTTTTATTATATACAAGTTATGCCAAAGAGATACCATCTCAAGTAAAGGACATTTTTAAAGAGAAGCAGCACAGAAAATGTCCTTCCCTTCCTGAGCGCACAGAGAATTGCAAATCTCATTGTGACTAGGAGGCAATGACAGGGTTGGGTTTTTTTTTTTTTTTGCTATTTCTGTGGTTTACTGGGTAGGAAATCCATTTTGATGCAGCATTAGCAAAATGGCAGCTTCCCCTGGGAGAAACCATTCACGGTTACAAACACCAGAGAAGTGGCATTTCTCATGAAATCACTCCTCTGAGAGCTGAGGAGCAATGAGTGGCTGTAGGAAGGGCTGGTGGAATCTTGCGCATTGAGCATGCTCTGGTCCCAAGTACACGTGTACAGAATGGGCACAGCTCCCTGCAGACCAGTACATGTCTTTAATCACTCAGAAGCATGGTGTAAGCATGACCTCTGCACGGTTTAAATAGTCGCATTGTCCCAAGACATCATGAAATGCCAGAGGGAACCCATTCCATAGCCTTAGGCACCAGAAGATCACCCCACAGCCATCAGAGCCTCTGTCAATGACTCGGGCACTGTAGGAACATCCTACCAGCCTAGCTCCATTCAGAAACACCCAAGCGTTTTCTACATACTGGAGGGATGTTGGCAGGACCCTAGTGCATGAGATTCAAGATCCGGGTTTGTCAAAGCTGCAAATGGATTTAGAAACCTGAAGGCACATCTTCTTGGGGCAGGGTAGGGCATAAGACTGCAGTGCTACAAGTGTCTGATGCTCCTTTGGGCAAGCAGACAGAGCCTACCATCCCTAATGCTGCCTGGCACACACACACACCCTGCCCCAAAGCAGATGATGTTATTCCCCCACAGATTCCCTCTGCTATTCTCTAGCCCCCTCAGAATTAGTCCAGACTCATTCCTAAGCTCAATCTCATTTGTTTGGTCCAGTCCAAGCAAACCTCACCTAGATGCAGCAAGGTCCCATTGGAACCCACACAGCCCACACCAGGGTTGCTTTCACTATCCCATGGTCCACCAGGGCTGCAGCATTTCACCTGCTGCCCCTTCTGCACAAGCACTACCCAGTGTTTTCCCAACCCATCCTGCTCCTCTTAGGGATCAGACCTTTAAAGACACTCATAACACAAATTCCTCAAGTCCAGCTGCTTATTAAGCAAGATGGGCCAAACATGACCAATGCTGGAAAGAAAAGACAGAGCAGGAGCCACAGGTTGAGTGCAGAAGGGAAAATGAGGGAGGAAACACATGATTTTGACTTTGATTTAAGGCCATGTCAGGGAGAGCCAGAGTCAATGAGGATTTTCTCTTATAAAGGGTGTTGTGTGCCCAAACACTGCTGAACACAACGAACCCCTCTCTGCATCAGCCACCGCTTCCCCTATAGCACATCCCCTGAACCCTCAGACTAAGGAAAGGTGATCCAATTCCCTCCAGGGACAGCATTGCCTTCTGTCTCTGCACCAGTGGCTATGCCACCACCAACACACACTGTGGCCTGATCCCTTCCCTTTAGTCCATGGCCACTGCAGGATTGTTACCACTCCCCTCTTCCCATTACCTCCTTTCTCCCAACCACATCCTCCTTTTCCCATCTTACAGCATGAATTATTCATTGATGTCAGCAGTGGTGCAGAGGTACAGATAGAGGTAGAGAGCTGGGTGCAGAGACACTTTGCAAAGCTGCCACCCTTTTCCTGGCTGTGGAGGCATTGCCAGTTCCCCAAGGCTGGGCTATAACAAGCTCTGGAGGCCACCACAGCATTCATCCCCCAGTCACCAGCCCCAGAAGGAAAGGAAACAGCATGAGAACAGCTTTCTAATGGTGCAGGACACAGGCAGTGATCAAAACCTCCTGCTGAATATGGAGGAGAGGAGATTTATGCTCACACATAAAACATAAATACTGTCACGCATCAATATTGATGTTTCCTTGCTCACACAGACCCAGACCAAGGATAATTACATGCAATTTTTATGCTGCCTCTGACATACTTCAGCCTCTGAACATCAAAGCACTGGTAGGTAATACTACAAGCTGCCAGGAGTAGTGCGGATCAAAACAGAACTTGTGGAGAGAAGCAATGGGTGGCAAGGTGGGTAATTGCAGCAGCCTTTCAAGGCTGCAGATACTGCCTGTGGTTACAAAGGGAATAAAATAGATGACCATAGGCCAGGCCCAATTATTTGCCTTGTAGAGCTTCAGGGCCCTTGTTGAAGCCTGGAAGCGAAGGGCAAGCTGGCTGGTGGGTGTCAGCAAAGCTGTGCCTGGCTGTGGAGCTAAGCAGAGGGAAATACCAGAGTACCGAGGAGCAGGATGCCTGACCTGGCACAGAGGGGTTAATAGCGGGATGAGTTGGAAGCCAGATTCCCCTCTCAGCTTTCCATCCCCAGCACAGGAGTAGGGTTGGTGCCTCCAGGGAGCCCTGCTGAGAGCTTTTACTGAGCTGGCATGTTTCCACACGAGCTCCATCCCAGGGAAATACACACCCCCATCTTCAGACTGTAAATGCCTCTAAACCAGAGGCTGGGAAGCATTTTCTACAGCTTTGGGAAGCAAAAGTAGGCTCTTCTTGTCAACACTGCTGATAAACAACCCCTCGCTTTCTTCAGGCCGGGAAAGCATCTCCACCTCTGGCTGGATAAAAGCAAGGATCACACACACCACCACTATGACATCCCACGTGCTGCTCCACGCAGCTTACTCCACCATGCAACAGCTTTTTGGGGAGCACTGAGGGACACAACCAGGCACAGCTTGGACTGACCCCTCTCTTCCTTTCCAGACATAGCAAGTTGGCAACCAGCAGCATCCAGATTTCTCCATCCCGGAGACGTGGATATAAGCTGCATCCGTATTTGCAGCACATGGTGAAACTGAACGCACAATTTAACATTTTTTCTTTGAATGACAGTTTTAATGAAAGACAGTTCAGTGCTTAGAAAAATCAGCATAAATGATCAGTTGCTAATCTTGTTCTCCCAGTAACTCTGGGAAGTCAAAAATAGCCTATGCAGAATAAACTGGGGGCTGAAAGAGGAGGTGGGGATGGAAGCGGGGGTATGTTTTGCTCCTCTTTCTGAGAAATCACACAGCAATTGCCACTGATTAAAAATCCCACTTTTTTTACAAAAAGCACAATTTGCTGTGCCACCAGTGTTGTGCAATACTCGAGGCTGTCTCTGGGCTCAGCAGAAGGAACTGATATGCCACTTCCTGCGCATCTGACCAGTCTCCAGCCTTTCACACCCCTACCACAGCTTACAGACCCCATAAATCCCTGCTGTCACATACAACTGAATACACAGGGAGGACAGCACAGCCTTTATCACAGCCTGAGAGGCCACCAGTGCTCAGGAGATGTAGCTCTGGGGAAATCCCTGGACCAGAAATTTTGCAGGATGGGAGCAGTGAGGAACAGGGAGAGATGAGTGGATGACACAGATTTTCTACCTCTAAATGGCTTTAATGGATTGGCTGTAAGGTGAAAGAGGGGAGACTGAGATCAGATATTAGGAAGAAGCTCTTCCCTGTGAAGGTAGTAAGAAGCTGTGGCTGCCCCATCCCTGGCAGTGTTCAAGGTCAGGTTGAATAGGGCTTGGAGCAAGCTGCTGCAGTGGAAGGTGTCCCTTCCTGTGGCAGGGGCTGGAACTGGAAGAGCTTTAAGGTCCCTTCCAACACAAACCAGGCTGGGATTCTATAATTCTAAGAAATAAGCACAAACCCACAAGTTCCCCAGTTCAAGACAAATACCAATATGGCACCTTTGCATTCACTGGATAGAGCTTTTGTGCACACTCACGAGAACAGGGATTACAGTGCTGTACATAAGCACGGGGATTACAGCACTTGCACTCTATTCATTAATGCTTCAGGCTAAAGAGCAGTTATTGCGCTCACCTCTTTAGCCCCAGACAGAACAGAAGAGGATGGCAGGTACATAACGAAGTGCTGCACTGATCCCCAGTGAGAACCAACTGATTTCAAAGGCCCAGGACACTGCTTTGGTCCATGCTGATGCAGCAGGTGACATACCTCACATTATGAGGTTGGCAAGACCTTTGCATTGACTTCACTCTTTTTATCTGTCCTATTCTACTCAGAATCTTACCCTGGTTTTGTCACCATGGTATCTGAGCTCCCAGTGGCAAAGTACTAATCTTTACAGTATAAGAAGGGACAATTTTGACATCAATATATGGTTTTTAACAGCTCTTGTCTTCATGAAAGTGCCTTTTTAGTACTTCATTTCTATACTTTTTTATGAGCCTATTTTCTTTATTAGTGCACTTTTACAGCTTGTGCAACACCTCAAGCACCTCCAAGAAAGTACTTTATAAATAAAATTGTTAATAAAATTAAGGGTTTAACTTAAAGAAACAGCAGTTTGCAAAGTTCTGATTCACATGGCAACTGTTATATGCCCTTCTTATTTGTGCAGGTTCTTGTATAACCAGTGGGTTATTAGTTTTGATGCCGATACTTCTGGCAAAGCTGTTGGATTCTCAGCAGGTCCCTGCATTTCAGGTATATAACTACTAGGGCTTTTGGAGCTATTATATTTCTTGTTTTCTGTGTAATTCAGGTCTCAGTTCCAGAAGTATAACAGGTTGGGGGGGGGGAGGTTCTTCCTTTTTATATTATCTTCTTTGAGGCTTTTTAAAATTTCACTGGTATCTGAGCTACCAATTATCTGCAGCCAACAGGACAGAGAAGAAATACAGCCCATCATGCCAGAAGGTCCTGGGATATGTAAATGTGCTGCTCCTAAGGCTACTTTATTTTCAGTTGCAGCAGAGAAACAAGAAAATTGGGAAAACTAAGGCTGGATGACCCTAGATCACTAAGTTATCATCACACACGCAGCAATAGTGTAAATCAAGTATCACCAGACACTGCTCTGAACCTACTTCCCTCCCTCCAACATGCACTCCCAAATTATGGGGGACTTGAAGCCTGGCTCAAATTAAACTGGTTCTATGAGGAAATACAGCTCTCATTTTGTTTAACCCAGGAGACAAGGTCTCTAACAGTGATGTCTCAAACTCAGCCGCCTTCTTCATCAGACAAACCTGGGACTTCTGTTGTCTTCCCTGTATCACACAGCACGCAACGTCCATGGGCCACCACTATGGATAACAGCAGAGCCTTTGTTCACTTTCCAAAGGGGTTTTATAAGCTCTTCCTATCAATTTAATAGCCACATCTATGTCAGTATGGGAAAATACCAAGTAGTTTCAATCAAAAGTGATGCTAAACCATGGGAAGAACAACCAAAGGTCCAGAAGACAGTACATAATGCAACACCACAAAAACCCTGGAAAACTCAACTTTGCCAACACCTCACACAAACACTGAGCTTTACAGGCAGCAGACATGTACCTAGCTCCAGGAAACCTGCATTCTCAAGAGACACAAGAGGCAAAGACCTAGACCTTCTCAACAAGAGGATGAATTCAGGAGCAAATACATCTTTAGCCCCAGTGATGATGCCAGAGCCCAGATCCAAGCTCAGACACCTTCTGCACCCAAGCTTCCTCCAGCATCAACCTCTTCCTTCAGCACCAGCAGAAGGTCTAGTCATCCTCTGCCTTTTTAAACCTTCTCTTCACTCAACTGCTCCCAGCACTACAATCACAGTTTGAGCCACCCAGCAAAGAACAGCTCCAGGCTGTTACCCACCTGGTAGCTCATCTGAAGGTGGTTCAAGGCCTACAAACAAGACCTCTCCTGATAAACTCTGTGATGTTTCATTTTTCCCATCAGTGGTCCCAGTACTCTCAAGAATTTACCTAAAGAAGGGCATTTCCGGGATCTTTCACCAGGATCCCTGCAGAAATGGGGCAATTGCTGCACCCAGAAAATAAATTCTTCTCTGAAACTATCTCTCCATTTGGAGTCTCCCTGCGGAGCTGAGGTGGAATCACAGGACAAGTTGGGTTGGAAGGGACCTTAAAGCTCATCCAGTTCAAATCCCCTGCCACAAGCAAGAATACCTTCCAGTGTTCCTGCACCACAGGTGAGAAATTTTCCAGACAAATACGTATTTTGGGTTTCACAGGAGGTCAAATGGGAAAGTGTGGCCAGGACAACAGCATCCCATGGGTGGTGGCACCCTGGGAACAGCTCAATGTCTGAACGGAGGCAGCACATCCCTTCTCCAGCAAACACTTTTGGCTCCTCTGTGCTGTTCTGCTGTGAAGTCCTACTTCAGCTCTGAATCCAAAAGCTTCCAAGAACTTGAAGATTAATTTTCTTTGCATCTCAGAATCCACATTCAAACCCCATGATATGAGCCATCAGCACATCAAATGCAAAGACCTTTTTCCCATGGAATCCACATTCAGTGGCAGCCCACAACTGTTTGTCAGGAAAACCCCATTGTCAACCTACATCGTGTTATTCACAAAATAAGAACAGTTTCTTCCTGGTCCCTCCAGGTAATTAGATTTTGCCCTGAAGCGTAAGATTTTATGATGTTTAGTCCCATTTTATTCTGAGCCTGAAGCAAGCCCATAAAGTCTGATAGGAGTGATAAAAGGAGAGGATTCTCAAGCCCAGCCTTTTGCAAGTCAGCATCTGGCCAAAGTTAAAAGCATTCAAGCACAATGGGGGGGGGGGGAGAGGAAAAGTCCTTCAGATTCTAATCTATTTGAAGAGGACAGAAATGCTGGTTGAATCATGAACTCTGGAGAATATGAGTGCCTCCCAAAGGGAAGAGGGCTTCCTTGTCAATGTTCTTTAAAAAGAAAATGTTTCATGTGTATGTGTGCTGTTGTTTTTTTCCACTGTTGAGCAAGTGCCCCATCTTATTTCTCAAATGGTCTTTTCTTTGTTGATGCCTCATCTATTAATAATCCTTCACTGGAAGGGGAAAAGAAAAAGCAAGCTTCTGTCAGACATGCAAGCTGTTAGTCTGAGATGGACAAAAATAAACCAAAGCAGCACAATTAGCTGTAACACAGGTCAGTTGCCTGTAGTTGTTTAGTGGCTATAACTATAACCTTACAAAACTTTCCTTATAAAGCATGGAGTTGGACACTGCTTTGGATCCAAAAGTGTCCTGAAGACCTGGAGTAAATTTAGAAGGTTTCCTGAACTGTCAAACTCCACCTCCTATATTAATACCCTCTACTTGGGTCCAAGAAAACATTTTGTTCTTAAAAACACAGAGGAACAAGATGATACCTGTGCAGTTTCTCTATGTGGGAACAAGATCACACTGTTTGGCATGAAGTCAGGACATCCAGGGAGCTGCCCCAGGTTCCAGTGCTTCTTAGAGGTGTGCTATGTGTTCTTCTATAACCTTCATTGTAAAAGGGCTCTGAGCCATTCAGAAACAGCAGTGATTTTCCCCAAATCCCTCCTCCAACCTGGGCCAGGTTTACCTCCTCCCTTCCACAGACAGGGTCCCTGCCTGCCAAAGTGGGCCAAAAAGCTGCAGGTTGATCACAGGAGGTGGGAGCTGAGCCCAGGGTTTGATGATGCTCCACCCTTCATCACCTCTACTATGGGAGGTGGGCAGCACCTTCAGGGGGAGTCTCGAATAAGCTTAAATTTGCAACTTCCCTAGTGAAACCTTCATTTGTTTTCACAGGTCTTCTCTAAACTGCGGCCCTTGGAAATGGAACAGAATTTGCTGCAAACGTCAGCCCAGAGCTTCAGTGGTGGGTATGTTAAAATGCCACTGGTGAGATCAGTCATACTTCTGAGAGGTGTGAAGTGTATCAGGGAAGCAGCCAACTACCTGCGTCACATTGCAGGAGACTTGATGGTGCCACCACATTTCCTGCAAAGGCACAGATGCCGTCTGAGCCCACAACAGACCTGCTTTCTTGCCTGCTCACACAGCAACTGCGGGAACAGTCAGCATTACTGAGGCTCCAAAGACACTTCTTATGATGGCAGCCCCCAAAGCAGGCTTTAGCCTGGGGACATGGAGGTGAAGAACTGAGTGTAACACAGACGTGAACTGAGAGTCCGAGGATCACCAGGGCAAAGCGAGGCAGTTCTCAAGATATTATCCCTTTGCAAGGTCTCAGCTGCACTGCCATCTCCACAAAGCACTGCAGGCTCCTTGGTCCCCGGGGCACAGCCCCAGCCTTTTGGATTGCCTGTCCTCTTTATCCTGATGGGCCAAAGTATTCCTGCTCAGGGCAAGGCCATGATGATCAGCATCACTCTTTGCCATGAGTTCTGCTGCTATATTCCCAGTCTTCCTCTTCCCCCTAGGTTACCCACCTGCAGGAAACTATATGAAGTCATTAAAATAGTTGCCTATACTTTTCAGGTCCTTTCAAAGGTCACTGTCTGGCCTGCTGGGTAGGGGTTTTCCATTCTCTCCCCAAGTCTATTTGTCTTCCTTCTGCAGCAAACATGCCAGTATGACTCAGGTAGGTCAGCCTCAGTAAACACGTCATGTTGGCTGGCAGGAGCAAACCACTGTACATGGCAAAAGGGAGAGGCTACTCCTGGCACAGTGTCATTGCTTGGGGGCAAAAGGCAAGTTTGGAAACATATCTTTTTTGGAGGAGACTAAAGAGAGCATCTTCATTCCCAAACAGCACCACAGTTAAAGCCAAGCTGTGGCACAACCTTCTGCAGCACTTGGTGCATCAAGCAGTGGGACCAAGCTTTCTTCTCTGGGGTACAAGTGAAAGACAGGATCCTTGGGGAACTCTGTGACTGACAGTTGCTATGGGGATGGATGAGCTGTAGCCCCATGAGCCAACATAAGAGTAAGTGTCCAGCAAGCATTTTGGGCTGGGGCTGCACTAGTCTCAACAGCAGCAGGAAAGTGATGCCCGTCACTCCCTTGCGCACGAGGAGACATTCATCACCTTTCCCTTGAGAACACCCAAAGCCTTCAGGCCATATGGGAGAAAAATACAGGCAGGTTTGCTCCCAAAGACCTTCTAGGTGGGAAAGGGACAGGAATGGCAACAGCTCCTTCATGGAAGGAAAGTGTGTGAATTATTCACCTGGAGTCAACGCAGATCTAACCAGCCTGAACACTGCCAGCACAGCTCTTCCAACACCCTTCTCTCACACATTTTTCCTCCCACATCATGCACTGTATTTCAGCCAGAGCTCATTGTCCCCGAGCTTTCTCCACCAGGGAGTACAGAGGAGGAGGGACATGAGAATGCACATTTCCATGTATTTCTCAGCCTTCCAGCTTAGGGTATCAAACAAATAAACAATCAAAATATTATTTCACAAGATAATATCACCTATTGTCAAAGCCAGCATGAAATAGGTCCTACCTAGAGCCATTTCATCTCAGTGGTATGAACCCTCGGCTTTTTGCCAAGATCTAGAGCCCAGGCTGCAGTATATTAGCATAGGCTGCCTTATCTGCAGGGAAATAAACTCAGACCTGCTGAAAACACTTGAGTGGAATATCACCATAGAAACTAGGGAAGGAAATGGGTGAAGTGTCTCTCCCCAGCTAATTTCAACATGACAGCAACCAGAGAGACCAACCACTTTTGGGCCGAGTTGGGGTAGGCGAGAAGGATGCCTGGAGCAGTGCCAACACAAGAGCAGATGTGTGTGGTGGGGAGATCCCCCACCCGCCCCATAGGCTTTATCTTTAGCTGCATCAGGCTTCCTCCCCAGCCACCCACCACCCTCTGCAACACGGCATCCCCCGGGGTGCTGCTTGTGCACACCTCCACACGCACCCACTGCGGTTATGGGGCACGATGGGATCATTCCCTTGGCATCTGCACATTTCAACAGCGGGATCTGGGAGCAGATCACAGAGCACCTGAACCTTCTACATACAGCACAAATCTAAATCCATCCCCAGCCTGAAGACAACCTTGTACACAATAAGGCCTGCTGTGGAGAGAATCCATCTTCAATCGCAGCCTGGACTAGCTGCCTTGGAGAAAAGGCAGGAAACCCCAGAGTGATTCCCACTCAGCTCTTTCCCTCTCTTCCAGGCCTGCAAGTGACATGAAACACAATCATGACTCCATGTCTTTAATGCAGCACCAGCAGTGCTGAACAGCCTTGAGATGTGATACATGCAGGTCCTCAGTCTTGATAACATGTAGAAACTAAGCTCCCCAGCTCATGTCCTCTGCAGGCAGTACAAACATCGTGCTTCCCTGCATGTGTTTTTTTTTTTTTTATTATTACTATATTTAATAGTTAGATGCAATTTCTACTTGTGCTTCATAAGTAAGAAAAGGAGCCGCTGAATCACTGGCCTATCGTTTCTGATGTTTTACATCTCTCATGTCCCCATTTAGTCATCTCCTTTACATTAAATGACCCTAGGCTTTTCATTAATATTGCTTTAGCTCTACAGTTTTTCATCTTGACAACTTCTATTTCTACTCCATATACCCTGTTAGATGCAAGGATCAGAGTAGCAGCTCAGGAAAGGGTCTTTTGCTGATTTTATGACACATTTTTTTATCTCACTGAAATCCTAATGTGTTTGTTACTATTTTCACTATTGCCATGCACTGAGTAGATTTTCCACTCACCCTCCACAGCATCACCTGGATCTATCTCACCCCCTCTTCCCCACAGTTACCCCTCAGGGTGCAGTTATAATACCAGAAGCTCCAGTTATCCCTTCCACAATGTAAGTTGTGTTTCTGAGGCTGTCAGCACTGCTATCATCCTGTCCATCCTGCTAGCTTGGTCCCCACCTCTTGAAATCCTCCAGTCTTGACTAATGTCACTAACTACATGAGACTTTGACCGTTGTATCTTCACAGCCCACTTTTCTGGATCATTAACAAATACATTATACATCAGTGTTAAACCAGATGCTGCTACTGTTTCCTTCTAGCGGAGATGCAACAATTACAGTCTTACATGCAAGCTTAATTTCTTTTGAATCCCATTCCCAAAATATAGATGTGTAGTTATTGTACTGGAGAAAGTAGCTATATTGTCTGGCAAACCAGAGATTAATGACTGACCTACATGATGAGATTGAGTCTGTAATTGGTTTCAGATCCAACTCACATATATATAGGACCTAGTATAATGCAGTCCTGGATCATCTATGGGCTCTTTGCACATGTAGATAAATAGGCTAATAAAATTAAATGGTGTGTAATAATTCCTTAAATTAAAATACTTTGGACATGATGATTAGGAGCTAAGATAATCCATGACTGAGCCCTGCTTCTATTTAAAAACTCTAACAAGAAATTCACTTAAATTGAAAGTGCTTCTCAGATTCTTTGAATTTAGGAACATTTGAAGAAAGTCTTCAGTTCAAACGTATCTGTATGTGCAGGGGGATACTGTATGTATACCTATAGATACATATATACAAAAACATACTTTTCCACTTAATAGTTCTAAAAGTGGCTCCTCTTTGGAAGATCCAGGGTGAAATAAAAGTTGTTATATCCAACTGACTAAAACAACAAGGTTTTAGGCTCCTCCTCCTAAGTTAGATGAAACCTGCCCCGGTCCTGCTTGAGCCAAGGGGTGAAATTGGTGGGACAAGCATGAGGAGATAAAAACCCTGAGAAATGAAGGTATGAATGTAACAAACCTCCCAGCTCAAAACAAGCAAACAAAACCAGATGTAAATACACAGTTTAGAGAAGAAATCTCAGGTAGAGAAGTGTTTGAAAGGGTAGACAGCCGCCTTGCCTGCCGGAGGGATTCCAGGATGGGCCTACAACTGGACCAGGGCCATCTTGGGCAGATTGGTTTATAGATGAGTGTACAAACAATTGTAAGACAATCCCATCACTGCACAGCTCAGATCCTCAAAAAGACCAGACTAAAGGATACAGGGACACGGTGAGTTCAGGGCGGCAATTGGCAGGATGCACTTGGCCCAGGAAATGGTTGTGAGAACTGTGTGATCATTTTTCACTCAGCTTCAGCTCCTTTTCCCCCTGGGGGAGAGGCAGAGAGGACATCCTTGGCTTGGGAGAGGGGGCGGTTATTGAGGGCTTTTTTGCCTCAAAGATTGTTTCTCCTCTTCCTCACCAGAGCCATTTTATGAGCATGCAGCTCATAAAGAGCATTGAACCTTCAAAGCATTTTGTGAAAAATTGAATGAAGAGCAGACTTCTTTCGTATGACTTCATTGAAATCCAGAGAAAACTGGGGACCCTTCCACATCACCCCAATACCCCCCATCAGTACAGAGGCTGAAGACAATGAGGGAAAAGCAAAATAGAATTAAATCATTGAGTACCTCCTCAGCAATTCATCCACCAGGAGGAACAGGAAGGTCTGATGGTAAAAACTGCCCTTCTTCTGAACCTCTTAGATTTGAACTAATCAGTGCAGAGGGTTTCTTTTAATCATTTTCCCAATAAAAACAGAGAAAATTAAAGACATCAGTCCGTGTGAGGCAAGAGCCACCCATGCTTTTATCTCCAGGGAGCTCTGCTTAGAGATGCATCATTCTAACACTTGCCTGGATTGGGTACAGCTTCTATTTTACTGCAGCCTTTTCTGATTGCCAGTCTGAAGACTGTTCAACCTTCTCTTTGTTATACAAAAGAGCCTGTAACATTCTGTGTTTTCCAGGGAAATGGTGGTAGGAGACTCTTAACCTTTCCTTATTTTGTTTCTGTTTCCTTCTCAGGCCTGAACTGTTTGAGTAGAACCCTCAGATGTTTTAAACTAGATTAAACAACCAAGACCTGCCACCAGCAATGCCCAAATGCTACGCTGAGGAATCAGGTTTTTTGCATGCGTTTCTTCTGGCATTACAGATTACAGAAGACCAGAGACATGCTGCTGCTGTAACAGAATATACTTCCTACCAACATGCTTTTTCCACAGAAGTTTTAAACCAGTCCAGTTGAACAAAATAAAAGCATATTGGTTTTCTTCCCCACATCATGCTAGACCCCTTCTCTCTATAGAACACCCATTCAGGGCTTGATGTAAGGTTGCTGTCAGAAACACTGTCTTAATTTCCTTATTGTGCTGTATTTACTTTGTTCTATTTCCCTGTCAGGTTTAAGTACTTCTCATGACCACAGGTAGGTCCCTTCTAGTTCAATAGGAATGCCCTCATCCTAATGAAGAACTTGAGAAAGAAGTTTGCAAAATAATGTACTTTCCTAGGGAAAAAGCATCCGAGAGGAGCCCTGTTAGGTCAACCAAATATTTAGTTTGACCAGAATGCAACAGATTTATGATGTCTGAGTCATTTAAATTTCATTTGCAGTTTAGGTCAGTGCTTTTTCAATGCATAAAGTCAAAGAGTATATTTCAAATACATAAAATCAATATATCCAGGGGCATCCGAACTGAAGTACTTTGATTTTCTTCCTTCCTCATTTTTACATTGAAACTTCTACCTTTCAACAAAGGCACTAATAGATTAAAAATTAATCTCATGTCTTCCTTATGGTATTGCTTTCTTCTTTATGTTTGCTCTTAACCACATCTACCTTACTGGAGCATAATGGGTAAAAGAAGCTTGTGCTGGAACAGATTAGAAACAGCACTTGTAAACACATCAGAACCAGAGTTTACAACATGAGGATGAAGAGGATTTTGTGTGCCCTAGCCCCCGAGGCATGCTTAAAGCACAGTGGAGAGTCTTCATGTTGCCTTTCATAGGTGAGAGTCCCTATCACTGGCAGTGTTCAAGGCCAGGATGGATGGGGCTTGGAGCAACCTGCTATAGTGGAAGGTGTTCCTGCCCATGGCAGGGGTTGGAACTGGATGAGCTTTAAGGTCCACAAACCATTCTAGGGTTCTATGATCTACAGCCTCCAGGACCACCTGAATAGTCTATCCAACACCAAAAACAATTCTTGTATCCAGTTTCCATACCTTTCCTTCCAACCTGTCTGGATGAACCAGACTGCAGAGCTCTCTACCAGGTTCCACAGGATTAAAGAAAACATATTAGGCCCAAACATCTTGACCCTTTCAGAGCAAGCCCTCAGCATCTCTAAATACTTTTCCCTGTTCCACACACAGAGTTGCTGTGCCCTTCTGTTGCTTTAGGTAAACATTTTCCCCTTCCCTTAAGGGTTTGTCGGTCAACTTCTCTGTTAAGAGGCAGAAAGTACCACCTAGGCTGCAAGGAAAACAGCTCATGGCCCAAAATCTGGATGAAGATGTGTCCAGAGCTCATTTAGAACAATCTCATGGAGTTCTCTGACTTCTTTTGAAGAAAAGCATTATAAATATTTAGTCCAAACTAACTGAAATAAATTGGAATACAGGAAAACAAGGTTCTCTCTGACTCCACCTTCATTCACGTAAGTGACGGGACTCTTTCGACGGCGATGACTTCCACCAGGGAACAAGACCAGAATCACATCTGGTATTTCTGCCTGACTAGGAGTGCATTCAAGGCAAGAAAATTTCATCATCCAGGAGGAATAAGTGAATTGATTGTGGAAGAAACAGTCACTTGCAGGAGGGCAAACATAAAATCCCCAACACAGATACAAAAAAACACCAGTGGTGTTTGCCAGTCATCTATCCATTTTAAGTGGGTTCTCCTCTTTTTCTTTTTTGTGCGTTATTACAGGCTAGGAGGGGGTCAGCAAATCTCATTCAGGAGATATCAGAGATGCATCCTGCTGTGTTTGAGACCCCCAGGTAGCAACATTGTTCAAATACACAATGACCGTAAAGAAACAGTCATTTTCCATCAGAAACTATATTTCCATTTCTTTACTTCATCTGTCAGACTTCCAGATTTACGTAACAAGTAGCTCCCAGTGACAGTGTTGAGCCTTTGTAAGAGCCAGGCATTCTTCATCCAGGCTGCAATGGGTCATTTTTCTCATCATTCAGGGAGTAATTGGTTTTATGTAAAACCAAATTGTGCAGGTAAGACACCCTGGACATCATAATCATGATCCTAAATGTGTACAGCACCTCTCTTTGCAAATGACCCAGGGATGTTTTCCAAGCTGTAACAGTCTCATCACACAGATGCAACCACCGGGACGGATGGCAAGGAGCTATTTCACAATGTACAATGGTGATCTGAAGACCCAGCCAGGAAGCTAAGAAGAAACCATATGCAATTAAAGGTGCAAGGAAGGCTTACAGAGGCAGATGCTAAGATGTGTCATTACCAGGATGCAACGACTAAAAAAACCCAGTTCAGCTAGAAGTGCCATGTGGGCTCAGTGACCCTGCTGGGCTGGGGTCTCACTTTTATATCTGCTTTAGGAAGATCAGCAATGAACTTCACACTGAGTTCTAGAGGAGGAGGAATTTAGCATGCTCTGTACCTGCTCCTCTTCCTGGTCTTAAAAAAGCCAGCAGCTGCCTAAATCAAACATTAAGGCGACTGCATTTTTGTTCTCAGTTGCTTTATTACTATCCTACTACCTCCCTCCTTCATTTTTTCTCTTAGAAGATAGGTAATAGCTATGTTTCGCTCCCTTTTTTTCATCAGATACTCTGTAATTATCTGTTTGCCAGTTGCTGTAAGCTCCTCGAGAAAAGGTGTACAGAAGCTGGAAGCATGGTCATCTCCACCAGGCCTCATGAAGACCTGCTTAGGGGACATCTTTGTGGAGTCATGTTGACATGGTACTTTTCACACAAAGGATTTCAGTCTAGGGAAAAACCTGCCTCATGTCTTAGTTACATGAAAGTCTCTACTAATTATCGTTAGTGGTGCAGAAATATTGGGGTAGGTGCTATGAGCAAAAGGTGATTTCCACCCTCCAGAGAAAGTGGATTTCTAAGGTACCAGCTTCAACCTGACACAATAGGCTTCCATTTTTACAGATGGGGAAAGGGAGGAAATTTGGCCCAAGGTCAGCTGTTATAATGGAGGAGTCCTTGCCTTTCGGCACCTCATTCATCTCATTTCATCAACGACTTAATCATCATTTAATCCAAGGATACTCATTCATTCTGGATTCTCACAGCCCTGCGGGGAGTCTTTCACAGTGTCATCTGAGATATTTAAAGCTGGGCGCCTGGCAAGGACAGCTCAGAGGATGGCATCAGTTGTCTGCATCTAGTTCCTTGACCCTTACTTTGAAGAGCTCTTTTGCACCAGGGGAAAAAATAGAAGTGTGCTAAATGGCCCTTATGAAGATGAAACAGCCCAAGAGCAGCACATTCATTTACTTAGATCATCAGGGCCGTCTCACTTGTGATCCTAAGCATGAGAAAGAGAAGTTAAATCTTCTTTGAAAACTTCTCTTAGAAGACTCAATGCAGATCTACAGCCTCCAGAGATTCATGAAGAGACAGACTCCCAAGAGATTATATTTAAATTCTAAAACAGCTCTGGTTGATTGGGTCAGTCCCTGTTTGATGCCACACACTGATGGTTATTCAGGTTATTCTTGAAGCTTCTAGCACCAACTGGTCATAAAATGGAGAAGATTCATTAGCCCACAAGCAGGTTCAGGTCTCTCCAATACTTTGCCCAACCTTTCATATATTTAGAGGCCCTGAGGTGTGACAGGGAGAAGTTGTGTGCATGGTTTTCTGCTCCTCATCTTTCCGATTCAAATGACACGAAGGTGCAAAAAAAATCCAATCACAAGGTTCAACTTTATATGGAATAGATAGAATAACATTACAAAAATTGACAAATTGAAAACAGTGCAAACCATGAAAGAAGAAACATGGAATAGTCTGATTGTTAGCCTGTAAGACAGAGTAATCATCCTAAAAATTGTGGAGATATATTCATGTTGCTAAGGCTCCTTTCAGACACCAGAGTCAATTCCTCATCTATAACCAAGAGAGCAATTTTAGAATTCAGCAAGATCAACCAAAAAGCACCAGTGAAGTGAGAGAAAAGATTTTCCTGCAAGAGAGTGGATTGAAATTTCCATAAGCTCAGTAGCAGCGGTTGTTCCTCAGTAACACATGAGTAAACGGGTTCAGACTTCCCTTTGTTGTGCCATGGGCATTGAGAAACAGAAGCCAACCTGACACACAGAAGGACATGAGTTACCTTCACCTATAGCTCAGTTTGAAGCTTTTCTTCTCTTTTCATCAGCAAAAATCCTCTCATAAGATGTTCGTAGAAGCCTCTATTCACAGCCAGAAGAACAGGGTAGAACATATTTGCAACAAAAGATGAGCGCAACTATTTGTTGTATGCTCCAAAAAGGTCAAGAATGAGCTACAAAATTGGCATGCTGTTCAGAAACTGAAAAAGCAACAGGGCTATTGCAAATCACACTGGTGTCTAGGACAAAGTCATCCAGAGATGTGCTCCAGCCACACTCTCAGCTTCAAACAACTCCACAAAACCAATTAAAAGGGCTGAGAGATTATCAGGACATGAAGTCCATGCATATTTTTGGCTCAGACCAGCTTGAAAGGGACAGTTTAAAGGACTTCGTGGAATGAGGGACTAGAAAGCCTTGTTCAGAGGTACAAAGAATTAGTTTATGGGACAGTAATTACTCTGAAGTAAATTGAGGGCTAGAAAGCATGAATATCAGAGGTACAAAGGATTAGTTTATGGGACAGTAATTACTCTGAAGTAAAGGACATTCATTTGAAGTTACTAGGGTTCAAGATATTTCATGACTCATCCTGCACCCCCTTTGCAGTGATATCATTTCAAAGAGATAGACTCAAATTTACGCAAGTGACGCTGGCATAGAACAGAGAATATACTTTCTATGTTTTATGAGCATAAAGAGATCCATAAATTTTCAGTGAAAAAAGAAGTCATTACAAAGAGAAAATATTTTAGCTGTCAGTCTGACTCCCTCTATTGCTAAGAGAATAATTCAACAGGATACAGGAGCAGCAGCTTGCAGGTCCCCACCAGCAATCATCGATGTAGTGCCTTCCCACAATGAAGGTGTAGAAATGGCACAGACATGCCCCAACCTATGCACATCAGTCTGAAACAATGGGGAAAGACAAGGTGAGCACAGTGAGACATAGGACTGGAGGGCCCATCTCTTTGCACTATACAAATGTGACACTGACTGTGGAACTGTGAGAAGCCAGTGGAACCTCTATCAACAGCTGCACCAACCAAGCCAGTCCTAAGGTGATTGGGACTATTCTATACTGCACCATGGTCATAAATTTTGGGGATTGATCTGAAATCCATTGAAGCCAGCTCAAAAGTGTTCAAGATCTGCCATTTACAGCAAATTGTTAAAACATAGACACAAAACCTCTGCCTTTCCCACTGGCAGAAGGAAAGACCACAGATGCTTGACTCACCTGATAAAGTAGCTATGTAGTGGGTTAGAACAGGTATCAGCCACCATAATACCACAGGAGAGTGCAGTAAAGATTAACTTGTTGAAAAATATGCACAAGAGAAACATTTTTGAGCTGGAATGAGGGGGATCCCTGGGAGCTCCCTCACCTTCCCATCACATCCTCATCTTCGTGCAGAACTCAACACAGCCAACCCCTCAGAGCTGGAGGTCCTGCCATCATGTATACAGAAACTGCACTAAAAAAGAAGCAGCACCACAAAACTATAAAGCCCAAACCATTATAACACCTTCAGAAGGGCCAAATAAAGGGAAGAGAAATGAAAATCTCTCCTAGATTTGTGCCAGGATTGTATTCATCAGTCAGTCACACAAAACAGACCAAGTCAACTGGGGTTTGCATCTCCCCTTCGGAGCAAGAAGCATCAAAGCATTAACATAAAACAACTGCAGTTTGCAAGGTCACATGGCTAAGAATGTGCTGCCTCCGCAAAGAAGGTCTCAGAAACAGCATCACACTTGCTATTAAAACAAGATAAAGAACAGGATCCCACCTCAGCAAGAAAAGAGTAGCTATTTAACTCCTAATGATTTCATTCCAAGAAAAGTAGTTTGAATACCCTCTTAATGTTTCAGACAGCTTTCCCTATGCCTGCTAAGCACTTCTGCTTGAAACAAATATAATCGTAATTTAATTTTATATACACCAACAAAATGTAAATTACAGGAGCAATAGTCTGGAGTCTTCATCCCTTATCTCATCTGTATCCCAGTCTCCCCACTTGCAGACTAGGAATGTCTGCTCATGGATTTCCTTTTTTTTTTCCCCTAACACGCAGCCAAATAACTTATGCCACATTGTGCTGCTTTCCTCCAATATAAATAATGTTCACTTAACAGTGCATGCATTAGAGAACTACGTTTCCATTGAGTTGTCATTTCCAGAAATATTCTGCTTTTGGGTAGAAATTTTCCATTCTCGGTCTCAGCTGAAAGGCAGTTTTTCTCCCCACTTATTTCTATCCTTTCGGTATGTGTTGCTCTTATTTTTAATTTTAAAGCCACAGCAATATGTCCCAGTAACGAAGGCACTGAAAGCATAGACTTCTTCCCAACCTGTAACTATGGCTTAATTTGGAGACTATTTACAAACCTGGTGACAAACAGTTGCATTCTTCGGAACGGGTGAGTAGCTTTACCCTGTGTCTTTCACTATCATGGGTACGAAGAGCCAGGAATGGCACAGGGCAGATGACTCCAAAGCTCCCAATATTTCCGCCTTGTGGCAGATGTGAAAGCAAGGAATTGGCTGTTGCCCAGGGAAACAGGTATCACGTATTTTATCCTTTACTAGTTTAGCCTTGTTTGCACAAATGAAGGTGGGGCAAAGGGTGATGGCAGAGAGGGTTAATTTTCAGCACCACTCTATTCATAGGATCACAGACTGGTTTGGGCTGGAAAGGACCTTAAGGTTATCTGGTTCCAAATCCCTGCTACAGGCAAGGACACCTTTCACTAAAGCAGCTTGCTCCAAGCCCTGTCCAACCTGGCCTTGAACACTGCCAGGGATGGAGCATTCACAGCCTCCTTGGGCAACCTGTTCCAGTGCCTCACCAGCATCGCAGTAAAGGATTTCTTTCTTATATCCAACCATAATCTCCCCTGTTTCAGTTTGAACCCATCATCCCTTGTCCTATCATTACAGTCTGATGAAAAGTCCCTCTCCAGAGGACATACCCACAGATGAATCTCTTCCCCCTTCTTGATGATAACTTGTCAAAAGAGTAAACTTTTAAGGCAACAACTATAATGAATGTGCTTAACCTCTAGGGGGTACAACCAATCTTGCAGAGCTGTGTCTTAAGTTCACATTGGACCATCTGATCCAAGAGCACCTGCCAGCAATGTGGCTGTGGACCCCAAAACACTGCAATAACACTGGTGAAGATCAGCATGTCTTGATGCAGGTTTTCAGAGAGCATCAGCACAAATGTGCCAATGACAACCCACCCCATCCCCTCTGGCAGACGGGCACCAGCCAACTCCCCGACATTATGGCATGCGACTGTCTTGCTTTGGTCTTCTTAAAACAAAAAGTCCCACAGTGGCCTTTGAGTCCCAGGGCACAATCCTGTCTACAACAGCCCTGGCCCAAACAGGACTCTGGGAAGCTCTTTCACCCGGTAGTTCACAGCTCCTGACAAGGGGCATAACCCAGGAGCTGAACAGGGGAAGAGGTGAAGAAAGTCTTCCCTTAAGAAGAAGTAAATAAAGTAAGTATGTTTAGTTCAGACAATTTGGCTGAATTCATTTCAATTTAGACAAGTGAAATGAAACCAGTTTCATAAAGAGGATTTTATTGAACGTTTCCATGATTCTTTCCTACTTTTTCCCTCCACAATTCTCTTGAACACCAACTGCTTTTGTCAGCTGAAATAAACATGAGAAAACCTCCCATCACACAAAGGCACGCTCTGCTTATGATTGCTTTCTCCCCTGCTTCTCCTGGAAGGATTACGCTATCTAGGCCAGCAGCTTCATCCACTTCCCAGTCCTAAAAATAAATGGTGTGTGTTCCTTGCCCTTTTTGTTTCACAAGATCTCAGATGTTAAATATTCAAACAATCCACATATAGAAACCTGATTCATCTCAATTATTCTTGGACATTTTCTTACTAAAGTACACACATCCCAAGTAAAGAAGTAATATCACTAAGGTTTTTTTTCAGCTATACTACCAACAACTTTAAAAATCACTTTTCACTAACAGATGGCAAACAGGGCTAAAGGATGGGATGAGTGGTAGAAAGTTTCAGATGAGCATTCAGTGCAAGCTGCAGAAACTGTCATCTTTAAGCTAAAACGTCCACTAATACATTCGTTACCACCATCACCTACGTGATTTTTTGCTTCCTGTATGCGTCTACGCATCATGAGACTAGAAACACAAAGTTATCAGCAGACTTAAAGGCAAACACTCCCACCTCTTTTAATTGTTTAAAGTTTTCTACTTTGAAGTGAAGTTTTCTGGGTGTCTGAGCATTCTTCAGTAACTGATGAAGCAGCAGAGCCCCTTCCTAAATCAAGGAGGACTCCACTTACTTTATGAGAATCCCTAGCAATCTTTCATCTTGGATTGGTGCCCTGAAAACTGACAGGGAATGAGCCCCTACAGGAGAAACGAGCCTGTCACTGATCCCAAAAACATGCTTTGAAAGTATTAAGTGAAAAATTAATGGTTACTTTTGTTTTTCATATTCTTATATTTCCCATTCTGCTGTAAAATAATCATCAAAGTCCATCTCACAGGGGTGTTGTGAAAGTGAATTAATATTTGTGTGAAGCACTCATACTATGGTAATAAGGTCCATAAAAAAAGGCCTAGAAGGAAGATTCCTATCTTCAGCCCACAGTTTGAATAGTGAGCTGTAAATAAGACCCAGAGCTGTGCACTGAACAATAAAGATGGCAAATGGCATTAGCACCATCCCTTCTGCAGCCTCAGACAAAGCTGGAGTCCAGCAGAGAAGCACAGGGGTGATCAAAGAGCAGCACAGTGCAGATACGCTGCCAGACAGGGTTAATGCCAACATTTCCCCATTTCCAACAAATAGCTTACTGAACAGAAAAGGGTTGTAGGGCACTGAGTCTGCTTTGTGACAGGACAAATCAGTCTGGAGACATTCCATGTGCCTGAGGAGATGCCCCTGCTCCTGCGATTATCCCCACTGAGCATTTCTGTGCTCCCAGGAAGACTATCCCCTCCCCATTCATGACACTGGTGCAGCTAGGATGAGGCAGACTGGGAGCCTTCCTCCCCACCATGCTGCATCCCACAGGCACTGAGAGCAAACAGAGCCATGACACCACCCATCACATGCTGCGCACACACATTGTAAAAGGCTCCAGGGCCAGGTGTGTTACAGAAATGCAAGTTAATATTCGACAGAGTGAGGAGACCATATGTACCCAGCAGCACAGCATGTACCATCACACCCAGCACCCTGGCTGGTGCTCATCTGGTCCGTGCACTCCATCGCAAGCAAATCCCACCCCTCAGCTGATAAACACAAGCAATGGCTTTCCATCAGGAATGGGCAGAAGGTTGGAGCTGGCCAGCTCCTCAGGAGATGAAGACCTGTAACACATCAAACCACCCAAAAGATCTCAGCTTTGGTGTGCAACCCTTAAATTAACCCAAGCTGGTTGAAATCCAGTTTATGTAGGCTGGATCATCACTCCAAACAGCAAGCACAAAGCAAATTGGGAGACTTACTAATAGAGAAGACATTTCAGCAAAAGACTGCATCTTTAAGGATGCTCAGGCTGTCTGCTGGCCCCCATCCGCTCAGGAGCAGAGCATCACAGCTGCACGAGGGGAATTATTTGCTGAGTAATTTTTGCTGAATTCCCACACACAGAGTCCCCCCAGATTTAGGTCAACCACAACATTTGAGTAGCTCATGCCAAGTTTGCCAAAACGTTTGCTTGAAGGAAGGGAACATGGAGAACATTTCGTATGTCAACATTGTCCAATCAAAACCTTTCAAGTCTGGTCTTTTCCTCTTTGGAAGATGTTCCACTTTAACTTCCCAAACAAAACTGAAAGTACTTAGAACATTAAAAGCTTACAACATTTTCTTAATCCAGATGAGACAAAAATGTTACTCTTCATTTTACTCAATTGTCTTATCTTTTTAATATGCTTTTCATTTGAAACTTAGGTTTTTTTCTGGTGCTCATGCATGGCAGAGAACAATTTCCTTGATTTTTCAGAGCTACAAGCCAGTCAAAATAACAGCTATTTGCACAACCAAAGCAGTTACACCATATACATTTCCATACCTATCAGACAGCTAAATTTAACTGCTTAATTATGGGAGAGAAGAGTGAAACAGTAAGAAAGGCACCTGGCAGCAACTATCTCTCTTTGCTCAGGGGGCAACACTGGGGCTTTCTGAATAGTCTCTTCATTCTTTCATTTACCTACTCAGTGCTGGAACAAGATGTCAGATCTCAGTCTGTACATTTTGTCCGCTTCTTAAATCTACATTTGAAGAGCTACAATCAGTCTAAAAAGGAAAAGTCCAAGAGGTTTAATTACTTTTCCCCATGTTCGAGAGGTGCTCTCCAGTATAACCAGGGTTCCTGGAATTGCAGCCCAATGCCAGGGAGAAAATTAGCAGCAATAAACCAGCTGAAAAAAAAAAAAAAAACCCAGCTCCCGGATATCTGCCTGAACCACAGCTCACTTCCAGGAATGCTGCACTGCTTGTCTGGCTGGGGCTAGTCTCAAGCAACACCCCTTTCATCTCCCTGCTGCAAGGTTACACTCCTATTGAGCTCAGGGATTTAGTGATCCTCCTTACATGCACACACGCACACACAAACCAGCCTCGACGTTGGATGAGGTGGGAAGTGGCAAGAGGTGGGTTTTGCACAGCTGAATTTGCTTTAATCAGAGCACAAGGGAAGAGGATCTGCATCCAGCACAGACTGCAGCTTAGCTCCCGGCTCTGCAGGAGCTGGCTACCTAACGCCTGAGCTCCAGCAACACCCATTTGGGTGTCATGAAAGGCATGCACAGTTATCCAGCCTTGAGTTCCAAAAGCAAAACCTGAACCTTTTGGTATTCGTCATCTCCATGAAGTCAACTCTCCAGGGTCTAACATATGCTAAGCCCCAGATGACCCACACAGGCTACACAGAGAGGCAGGCAGCAACGCCAAGGGAAGGCAGAGAGCCCAAGGAGCTCACATGCCATCTTAGATCTCAGCCTTGAGAGATGAAATGTGATGACACACTGCCTGAAGCCCTTTTACGGGACGCAAATCTGTTGAAGGGTATCAGATCTACCTGTTTTCTACCTGTCACCCTACATCAATGCTTTAAATAAAGCAATGGATGCATTTTTTTTAGCTGTACCTTGGAAATCCTTCAGTCAAGGCACATGAGCAACCATGTGTGTCCTTACCCCATTTCTGCCAGTGTTTTGGTTGTTTTCATTTTGCTCAAGCCCCTCATTCCTAAAGAGGAAAGCAGATGTAAGTATGACCCATGGTTCCTGGGGAGGATGAGCATATAGTAACAGCCACTAATTTCCTACGAGCAAGAGGCAGTACTGAGTACTCGTAGGCTTTCCCTGTACCTCACAGACACCCATACATTGCCTAACACTTAGCTCAAACACCACGGGACTCTGCCTCATGCCTGAGTCCTTCAGACCACTTGCTTGCAGCTGAGCTGCCCACACACCGTTTGGAAACACTGGCATAAGGCAGCTGGATTGCACAGATCTCTTTCCTTCCTACAAACATTCCTGTGAAAAGAGCAAGGAGTCTCGAAGTATGACGGGAAGTGCCCAGCAGAAATGTACAGCAAGGCCTTGTCTGTATCCTGGCGAAGATGCTCTGTCTCTCTTCCATCACCCAAGTCACTGTGGCTACTGCAGGCTGCTTCCCAGCCTGGGCTCGATCCAGCCATCTTCTGCCACCAGGCTCCATGTAAAGAGCTTTCCCCAGCATATTCAATCACTCTTCCTATGAGCAGAAGAGCCAAAGCAACACCACCACTGCCAGAAACAAGCTGCATGGGGAGGCAAGGGGCTCTCTGCCCCCCTCCAGCAGAGCCCTGAGCACCCATTATATCACGCTCTATGGAAGTGACAGTGCATGTTGTTCTCTCAATCCCTCCATCATACGAGGTCCTGATCAGCCTCACAATGAGTGTCCACATGGTTGACTTTTCCATGCCATGCACACTGCCTGCACCACTCTCACAAGGACATTAAGCCTCACTCTATTACAGTCCTCTTTCCATGGGTAAGGATCCTCTTTCATAAAATGCATTTATCTCAATCCTCTCATACCTCTGGAGCATCAGGCTGGGGAAGTATCACCCTGTAATGTTCAAAAGAGCTTGTTCACAAACTTTGCAGAAGTTGCCAGTTTTCCCTTACTAGAGGATACAATTATTAAAGATGCTCCAAAACGTTCATCCTCTCAACACACGCTGTTGGGCAGTGCTGTTATTTCCCATATGGGGCCAAGTGACACAGCTTGTGCTGGCAGTCATGCATTGAAGTTCATCTCCATTCACCCCACTTAGTGTCCAGCCACCGGATAGTCCTTTTGTTCAGGACTAGAGAACACAGACCATTTGTCACACAATGACTTAAGCTCATGGACACACTGCAATGTCAGCAGCAAGGAGTACCAGACACTCTAAGGTGGCAGGTATCTGGTGTGCAGTCAGAGTTGCATGACCAAGGCCTGAAGGAGCTCCTAGAGCTGATACTGATGCTGGGGCAATTTCAAGCAAGCAGCATAGCTGTATTGTTGGGGCACCATCTAAAACATAGCAAGAGACTTACTCCTTCCTAACCCCACTACCAGTGTGTTCATAGCATGGTGTAGGACATTTGCCACTGGGTCCTCAACAGCTAGGTCAGCTTCTCCAGAGCAGATGAAAACAAAGATCAGGTTTGGTCCATACACATTGCTGAAAAGATCAAGCAGACCAAACGTCTGCAGCACCAAGGACCCTGTTTTGCAAAGTCACTTTTCTTGATCCTATCCATATTTCAGAGCATCTCCAACTGAGCCCCATTAATGTAATTGATTTTTAATGGCATTCTCAAAGAAATGATGTGAAGATTTTAACAGGCTATTAGATAGAAATTAAACCTCACCCAAACCTTCCTCCTGAGGAACAAAAGCTTCCAAAGATGCAGGGGGCTGTTCCATTCCTGGTAATGGACAAGGAGGTACTACAATGGCCTGGGGAAAAGGGACACTGATTCCCCGTATTCCACCTCACACAACATTGATCCTACCACTACTAGAGACAAAAGGTTTGTAATTACAAGGGAAGGATTTTTCATCCTTCCCATACAAACAAGACCAGAGTGCAGCTCTAGAGGGACCAGAAGCAGAAATACTGTTTGATGAGCTGGAGGTCTTCCAGGTTTCAAAGGGAAGAAAATAAAATATATGTTCTGCTTGCTTTTGTTCTCTGGGCTCCTTCATGCCAAGCAGCACTGGCTGATTCCTCAGTTCAGGCCTTTGAAACCCAAGCAGCTGAATCTGGCAAGCGGTTATAGTCGACGGTTCCAGCAGTGCTGCTTTCTGAGCAACCAGTGGAGCTTGTGCAGCAGTAAAACATGACAGCCTCCATTCTTTTGTGGAAATAGGCACCAGGCAAATACTTCAGCTTCTCCCTTTTATCCATCCCCTCTATGCACCGTGAGCCGTATCTACTCAACTACCCATGGTTCAAACAATCTAAAGCCAGGATGTTATCCTGAAGACTGCCTTTGCCATGGAAGACATTCATCTTTCCCAATTCAGACACTTCTGCTCCAGCAACAGTGAAGCCACTCCTTTTTTTTATTCTCTAGCAAATCAGTGACAATACTTCTGGACATTTTGACTCAAAGGATGTCACCTCCCCCAAAGGTCCAATCTTTCCTCAGGTTAAAATCTGACAGACACCCACATTTGCAACTTCCCCTGTGTGGCACGCCATCGTTTTGACACATTCCCCGTGGTACACGAACACTGAGCTCCATGAAAGATTCTCCCACTCACTGTGAGTGAGCATCTGCATTTCTAGAAGATTATGCTGTTACCATCTATTTTACTTCTGATCCAAATTCTTCTCACTTGATTTCAACATTTTTAAAGACTTATTTTTACTTCTTTTGAGACATTTTAAACTCATTCCTTTTCAATACTGTCACCCAGCCTTTTTCACTAGTACATTACGAATCTGGGCAACATTTCATCTTCATTTCTGAAGAGGTAGAAATGTGGACACAAACCAGAAAAGCAGTGGCTTAAAATACTTTACTAGCCAATAACATGGGGAGAAAAGAAAAACAGGACACCCTAATCCCACCTCCATTGCTCAATCTGCTAGGCAAGAGAACTGAAACTGTATTATCCTGAATCAGTCTTATACGCAGCATTATCTGCTGCTATAGACTCATGTTCTTTCATACCTTCCAATTAAAGCAAGAAAATTGGATCATGCTGAGCTTCCTTTGTCCTTTTCACCTCTTGTGAAAGCCAGGGGTTGCGATCATTTTATACCTATTATAATTAGCTTTAATGTTGTAACCTGAGAGAGTAAAAAAATAGTGGCTTTTATTAGAAGACTTAGTGGATCATGGAGTGGTCTTAACTTTTCCACAACTAACAGCCAAGTTTGGTATTTCCAGATCTTCCATTGTACATAACCAACACCAGTACTTTACTCATTACTGGAGAAAAAGAAGTTTAAATTGTACAAGTTCAGGATTCACCCAGTCAGTCCAGGCAAAGACAAAAGTTTGATCACGTAGCTTCTGGAATTTGTAGTGCTTCTGCCCAAGAAGTGGATAAACAAGGCTGGGATTTAACATCAGAAGACAAGAAAGGTAAAAGTTTTCATTATAGCACATGTTTCTCTGGGTAGAGATGATGTATATAAGTCAGTGATGAGGACATTGTCAGTTAAATGTTTATGGACTGATAAAGCATCACTTAATTGGAGTACATGGTTAAGAGCTTCTAAAAAGAATGGGATTAAAAAGACATTTCAGGAGTTTGATGGATTTCAGTCTTTGTCCTGTAGCAATAGCAGCCAGGGCACAACAACACATGTGGGCTTTCATCTCATCTTTTCCCCAGACCTACTTGTGATGAACATCAAGAGAACTGCTCCCTATCTACCACCCAACACACCAGCCAGCACAGCACATTCCTTCATGGAGCAGGAATAGCTCACTGCCACCTTACACAGCTTTTGACTGCCGCCCTTCACCCCATGCTGGAGGTCAGAAAAGCAGCAGAGATTTGCCTTTGACATTGGGAGGGAGGTTTGTTAATACTCCTACCTAAGATGAGAGCTTTCATGTCCAACTTCTGGCAAGCTGGATGTGTTTTCAGGTCTTACTGAAGCCTCATTCAGGAC
The DNA here is from genome assembly GCA_032466535.1 of Forpus xanthops. NCBI lineage: Eukaryota > Metazoa > Chordata > Aves > Psittaciformes > Psittacidae > Forpus > Forpus xanthops. Next base: position 34,641 of record JASSUY010006293.1, on the reverse strand, counting down.
AGGGCCACCCTCTAACAGGAAAATTTCACCTGCCAGAATCTTCTTCCACGCTCCAAATCCTTCAAAGGTTGGAGACCACAGCTGAGGTCATAACTCTCCTCCCAAAGCAAGGCTAAGGGGATGTTCCACCATGGAAAGAGAGCAGGAACACTTCAGCAGCACCTGACTTGATGGTGCCAGACCTCACTCCTCTACAAAACTGGAACATTATCAAGATGACACTTACAGTATTAGAAACCACCTTGGATTCATTTTAAATGAGTGATAGTTTTCAAACCCAGCTCTTTCTCTGAAGTTTAGGCTTGCAGGCTCTGAGGGCACGTTCAGCACTGTACTGGAGTATTGAAGTTTCTCTCTAAGCTGCAGCACAGCTTGCAATAAGATGTTTGATCTTTAAATCAGACATCAAGTGATGGAACACCACTACTCTTATTGATATTGTTTCATGTAGAAAAAGACAAAGTTTAGCCTTGGTATATGCTGCTGCATTTCACAGTAACAGACTGAATGGTTGCTCCGGAGTCATGTCTCCAGCATGATTCAGAAGAAATTACAAGATAAAGAAAAGGACAATTATGAAACAGCCTGTTCACATTTCCACCTCACTTATTTCAGGGAGCACCTAATCATCCTCCTTCAAAAATCCATTTCCCCTTTGGTGAATCTATAGATGATCTCTAGGCCCCATTGATCTCAAGACACAAAACAGACTATTTCAGCTGAAGCAAATTCTTGCTGAGTTCTGTGAGTTAATTACATTTCCATTAGTAAAGAAGTTCTAAAAGTTCAATTTCTTTACTAATGCTTTTTGAATCTTGCCAAAATAGATAAACATGGTTTCCTCTCTTTTTTCTTTATCAGTCTCACCCTTATGAGACTTCCCTCTTAATTTTAACTCTCTCAGCCATTTCATCTCTCCTTAAACGGGTATTTCTTCAACCCTTTAATCATTTCCACAGCCTTCTTCCTAAACTCTCATGCCCAAACTTTATTCAAGGATGATGGCTCAGGATGTTTGAGATGAGAAACCAAGCCAAAAAGCAGTCCAATCTTCCTCTTTTTTTTTAATGGAAAATAAGCCCAGAGCTCCAATTTAAGTTCTTTTAAGTTCTCTTTGAACCAGAACCAAGCTACATCCAACTAAGTATTTCTGATTATCAGTTTAGTTCAAGAGCTCTTCAGGACAGGGTCAATTTGTAGCTGAAAGTCTTAGCTTCCTTCAAATAGCTCATTTCTGTCCTTCACTCCATTACTTCTACATCTCCCTATGGATCAACATGCTCTGAAACTGGGTGTTTCTGACCTTGTGTGCTTCCTGTTTTGCAGACCCTTAAATGGAATTTTTACATGTTTAATGATGCAGAGGAGTCAACTTCAGCCTTTCACCAGAAACATCCATAAGGAACAACCTTTGCAGAGAAGCACCTCTCCAACCTCTACTTCTGATCTTTTCCTTGTTTAAATATTACACAAGCCAACAGGAACTGACTTTACTGAGCCCACAGCTAAACCCATCACTGACTGAAACCTGGGATTTAACTCAGGAGTGACCTGAACTTGCTCCAGAGGGATGCTTTTAAAAGTCTTCAGCTGATCACGAGAACCACCTACACATTTACACACTCCCCTGTAGCCAGCTTCTGAAACCAAGGCATCTTCTCCAGCACTGACAGAATAAGAATATCCACTGGAAGAACCTGACCTCAGTATCCTGCCCTGAGATCCCTTAGCAGATAAATTCAGACAAAAGGAAGGCGATTTTCCTGACCTCCAGCACGCATGAAAATGGAGGATGGAAGAGACACAAAGCCTTATACTCGTTATCAGCTGTTGATTTAGCAAATGCTGGCCAAGTCAGGAAGCAAAGATCACTCATATGCATTTGAAGAGCACTTTTTAGGTGGCCATGCTTTGTGAGGATCAGGACACTACAGGTTTGACATGTGCTACACAAAGACTCCTTTCTCAGCCTAAGCTGTCAGGCTTCCTCATGACACAAAAGCAGCCTTCCCATGCAGCCAGGAGTTGACAAAAATTATACTCTGCTCCATCCATCCTGCTGAACTCATTCGCAGAGGATCCCTTCCCTCTATGCCAATTCAGTCAGATCCTTCAAAGAAGAGAAATCATGCAAAGAGTCTAATATTGATGTTAAAAAGCATCTCCAGGTACCCAAATGCCAAGTGCTGACCATAGAGCTTTGATTACCTATGACGAGACCTTGAGCCACTCATCCTCCTGGTTCCACTGAAGCCTTGCCCTGGCCAGAACATCCCACACACCTTATTAGTGATTCAGCAAGAATGAAACGGAAGATCGATTTTCTACCCCCACTAAGGTTCCCTGATGTTTTCAGAGAGCTCTGAGAAAGGCAGTGGTCCCAAAGCACCCAAAACATTTGGGATGAGTTGTGGATCCAGGGATGCATATGCTAATGTGACACTGTAGCTCTTGGCACTCAGGATTAGATTACAATTAGAACTAGGCTAATTTTCTAAATCCTCCTTCTTTTCAACAATAGCAGCCAGGTTCTTTTCATCTCAGATGAGCAGCACTTTGCTGTCAAAAGCTGGCCCCTGGGAACTGGGACACAGCAGCAGAAACAACATTTGAGAAACAGGAGCCTGAGAAATCCTGCCCACTCCTCCTCATCTAATCATGAGACAGCACTCAAGACCACAGAGAGGACTTGCAGGTTTTGAGGTTGTTTAAAACAGAGAAGCAGTGAGAAAATGAACATTAAAGCACTTCATAGCTGCAGCTTTATTTGTTCTTTTGGTTTTAAATTCCTAGTGCTTATATCCAGCTCTAACAGCAGATAGGTGTACAATGCTTTCCACCTTTGGAAAAGAGCAGTCAAGCAGATGCCCACACTACACAATTACTAGGGCAGGACCAGACATTAAAAGCAGATCACAAGGTCCAGAGTCCTCTTCCCAATCTGCCGTCTCCACAATTGCCTTTGCATGGTACATCTGGTTCCCTCACAAGAGACAATATTTCCCCGTCACCAGCCTCCCTTTGAGAGCCATAAAAAGCTAAAAATACTCTCCGAACTAATGGTTCTACCTGGCTTTGATAGAGCCCTGGCTGTGAAGAGGAAGCATTCTCCGCTTTCACTCGGGATGCCCACTTTTACTTTACAGCTGCCCAACGGCCCATGGACCAAGGAGATGCAAGTACCCTCAGATGGTGTCTGACACTCTCCTCCGTGAACACTTCAAAGCAACACAGACACAAAATATGGAAAGCATCACAAGATGCAAATCTGAAGAAATACTTTTGTTTCTTCTCTCTCGAGACAAAAGCTATTTTTCCATGTCTCAACTTTGTGGCTTCTTGTCTCACAGTACTGTCATTTATCACTTTACAGACCAGGTATTCAATACCTTGCAGTCACTTTTAATAAAGTAAGAGCGAAGCACGTCAATCTCATTATCTATTTGCCTTTGAGAAGTACTCTGACCTGAAACATTCAGTTTGCCACAACCAGAGCAGAGCCATGCTTTGAGCATAACTTCTGCCAGCAAAGGGCTGTCCCCACCTGTGAGTCCTCTGAGAGTCTGTGGCCATCTGTAGCCTTCCTCTAAGCACAGCCCGGAGTCCTCCTCTGCTCAGGAAAGTCTCCTTCTAATTTAGCAGCCAGCCACACAATTACACACCCACCTGCTTAACTCAACCTGCCTCACCCACCCGCACCAAAATCAGTGCACAGAAGCCACTACAATTAACAACAAAAGACATGAGCCCTGATTAACCCTCCAGCAGTCTCAGCATGACCTGGAACCCCCTTTGAGAGGTGAAACAAGCCCAGAGAGAAAGCAAGCTCCAGTCACAAGGACCCTGATGCCCCACTGGGCAAAACTGGTTGCAATAACACATTAAAGGGAACAGAGACATCTGCCAAGGTGGGATTAGAGCCCAAAAATCCTTCCTCCTTGTCCAGCATCATCTCCTTTGAAGGAAACTGCTTCTTCAGCTCCCCAAGAGCCCAGATGGCCAAGGGACAGAAAATAGAAGAACTTCAAACTATTTTTGACTGTTGAAACTGAGACCTCACACACCCTCTTCCCTTCCAGTTACTAACCACTCATTTTCTCTGCCTCAAAAAAAGCCTGGTTACTTGCCTTCCTCCGTTACTGCCCCCGTACACCAGCCAGATTGACAGCTAACACTTGCATTCAGGAAAACAGGTAAATTCCCTTTGCCTTCCCCATTTTTTTAATCTGATTTGATTACAGAAGGTACCCTTTGCTTTTCTGAGCCAGTAAGTCTCCATCCATCACTGGAGCATAAAAGAAATTGAAAACAAGGATGAGCTCCATTAAAATCTATAGAGGCTTTGCTCTTGGCATGACTCATGCGCAGTGCTAATAGCAATCAGCCTTAGCCCATCACCACCCATACTGTACAAAGAGGCTTACTTGTTTTCCTTGTGACAACTAATCAAGATGAAGCTTGTCTCAAAGTATCCATTTTCCCAGTTCCTGTTGCAGCCCAGCTTTGCTTTCTAGCACACATGTGCCAGAAGTTCCATGTCATAAAAGCAGAGAGAAACCTGCCTTTCCCTACTCCTTTATTCCCCAGGGTCTAGATCTAAAGCTCTTAACCAAAGCACTGAGCATACTGGCCAAAGTGACACTGACAGGGCATCTGAGGGGTTTTATTGCATTTTAATTTTGCTTTTCTAATTATTTTGTTCTATAGTTATTTGCAGGTGGCAAGATTGAAATGTTTTGGGGATCACAAAAGAAGCAGTCACACAAGACCCCATAATTCAGACATCCTAATTTGAGATTTTGAACGCACAGGAACATGCTCATGGAGAAAAAAAATGCCAGAGCCTATAGGCATCTACGTCTTTTATTTAATAATACCAGCCCTCAATCATCCATCTACTTCTAAAATACCCCTGTGGTCACATCTCACCCCATCTAGGAGGTACGTCCGCCCTGAATTGAAAAATAAGAGACCCTCTGCTGCACAGAGCAGGCTGGATCGTTCCTATGCCTCCCCCTTTGACAGCCAGCACTGCAAGCAAGGCTGCTGCTGCTCCTCATACACTGTACCAGGAATAGCATCTCAGACTGCCCACATACTAAGATGATCCTGGTAACTAGCAAAGCTAACATCAAGGATGAACGGGTCTTTATTATGCTACAAAATTAGTTACCTTCCAAATTATTAGCATTACCAGGAGCTAGGAGCGCATTCCTCAGTCACCCAGACAATCAAGATAATTCTACCTTTTGTAATTTGTTCCCGACAGCCTGAGACATCACTAACATCACAGAGACTTTGTGCACATCATTTGGCAGCTCCGGGCCTGGCACACACTGTCTCTGCCAGTCCCTCCCAGAGATGCAGGCAACTGATCCAACTGGCTCAAGAAGCTACCAGGACTCTTCAAGTGTGTTTAGGACAGGCTGATTGAAAGCCAAAAATCCTAACTCTGCTCATAAAGGACAGAGCATGATCCTTGTAAGTGCTCTTGTTATTTATACCAGGCTTTAGCAACTCTTGGTGCTGGACAAACACTGCACATGGTTGTGGTTGCTGCCTCCAACGGAATATGATAGAACTAGGAAAGGACCAGGGCAACAGCATAGACCAGTGGTGCACAGAAAGCCTCTTGGGTTAAAGGAGGTTGGGCAGCATAAACCTCTGACTGGAGGAATGCTGAAGATTCATAAACACCATAAGCATGCAGGAAAAGGAATGACTGCTCTCCTGATCTTACTGTACAAAACCTAGGAAGGACCAATGGAAGTCTCAGGTTGTTAATGATGAAAAAAAGGACAAGCAGCACCTTTTCTTGTTGTATGTAATTAAAGTATGAAACATTAGCTAAGATATGATGGAGCCAGAGTTGTCAACAGGCCCCAAAACACAGCCAAGGAGGACAGTCCCCTTGGACCACACAGTTTAAAATCCATCAGGCCCATCATTTTTTCTCAAAAATCCCTGGACATCTGAATTTCCGGAATCAGGAAGGACTGTTTAATCCATGCCTTCTGCTCCTTTCTTCTCCTTAGCAGTCACCAGCTTCAGCTCGAGAAGTGGTTTGTAGTTTAACCCAGAAGAACAGTCCTCCAGGCCTGTCCACAAGAAGAAATCTCCCCGTGAACCAAAACAAAAACAGGTCTGAAACTCAAGGCCCTGAATTCAGGTTCATAGTTCCATCCACTGCCCTCTGAGGGGGTTGGTTGTAGGGTGGACCTTGTTCCCAAGATTTCTGAGGTTTCCACCCCAAGACAGGTTGCAGCAACATAGTAAGAAGTCCCGTTGCTCCTACCTTGAGAATACTGCATTGAGAACATACAGTCCAAACCAGTTGAGAAACTGCACTTTTGTGTGATTTAGAGCTGCTAGTGGGTGATGTCACCACTGGAGTGAATGCAATCCCATAGAAATGTGAAAAGAAAGTGAACAGGAGCTCTAAAATACACTTGTCTTCACAATAGCAACAGGCCCATGTCAGCGGGGTAGCTTTCCTTGATACTCATCTACAACTGGAGGAGTTTACAAGAAACAACTGAAAAAAATTACAAAGAAAATCTTTCAAGGAGCAGAAATCTATTATTTTCCATGGCCTTTATTACCAGCGGATCAGCATGCTTCCTGGAAAGTAAAGGAGACAGGCTCCACGCATTGCTGTGGAGAGAAACTGAGGGAATGTTTTCTAGAACAACAAGCCAAGCCATTTTGGGCCGCTACCTTTTAGGTTCAAGCTTAGCTCAATAGGATATTGATCCTGGCTGCATATAACACAGCTCTGATTTATTCTCAATTTAACAAGCTTTACTGCCTGATTTTTGACACACAAAATGCCCATCATTGTAGGTAAATTAAAAATACATTTATCAGTAATGCCAGTGCGCAGGCATTGAGTAGCAAAAAAGAGGGTTGAGAAAAACAGGAGGAAAGGGGTACTGCATGATCACTGTACTATTTACGTAAGGGTAAGTTCAATAAATGTAGAGCCTTCCCCCACAGCCTCCTCCAAAACACACCCAGACACTGGCTGGCCTTCTTCCTATGGAAACAGTTAAGGAGAGCAAAAGCTGCTCTTGCCTTTCATGGGTTTTAGCTACAAGCTGAAAATGAGATCAGATTTTCTGACAGTCACCATTTACCTTAATACAAATGTGCACTCAACAGGATTAGCAGGTACACGACTCTGTGTGTGGCATCATGAAATGCATTTTCATGATCCTTCGTGCCTACACATTAAAAAAGAGAAATCAAAATCCCTCTGTAACACTGAAGATCAATGCAAAACTGAGCTTAAGAACTGAATCCTCAGCACTGCCTGGGAAACATGAAGTAACATTTTCAAGCAGAAATCTTGCACATATGGCAAAGGGAAGCTTTGGATAGAGTAGTAAAATGGTATTTCAAAAACTGATGTGCTACCTATCTATATTTATAAGAACATATTAAGTACTAGTTCAGCACTGTCCTTTCTACCTCTTACAGAATAAATTACAGAACCTGCCTGATCCCTTTTTGAAACACATGGATCTGAGTCTATCTTCCACAGAAAGGAAATTTCAGGTCCCACTTGTGTCACCACCTTAAACCCTGTCCCTGGAGAAACAGTCGGGTTTGTCAGTAGTAAATGTTCTTCTTCAGCACTCTCAGTATAGAATGCCAGGATCATGTCTGTCTCCAATTATCAGCCTTGCTCAGCCTTCCCCTTGTTAGCTGAGCCAGGCAATAGGCAGATGAAAGGGTTCCTGGCCAGTGAAGGAAGCCCAATGAATAGGAGCTCCTGCTTTCTAGCACAGACCCATGGCAACACAGGAGTGAGCTAAGAACATGATAAGGATCTAGGAAATTCAGAGCAAAACACAACAGGCTACAGAGAAAACATTGAGAAAACACTAATTCCATTCCCCATGTGAAGCTGCAGATCTTTCAGTGTTATTTCTCTACCTTAGGCCCCTCCACCTCATTACTGAGTTTGGAAATACAGCCCCAGATTCAGGAAAGCATTTATCTAACCAAGCACATGAGTAACCCTGGTATTTTCAGTGGCCCCACACAGACACTCCCCAGACACCGGAATCTGGGCATAAACTCAAGTGCCTTGTAATTCCAGCCCTTGAATTATAGGATTAGAGGTCTGTGATTTCCTCAGTGGAGATGAGTCTCAGACTTAATGTCGACCAGTTTACACTGCCTTCCCTGCATTGCCTGCATGGTGGGAAGTCCATGTACAAGGCAATTTCAATACAGCCCAGCTAGCATCACCATTGGAAACCAGCAGCTTTGACGTTAACAGGATTGTACTTCAAAAGACTACGCGTGTTTGCAGATGGCAACAGGGTTCCTTTTCCAGCTGTCTAATCAAGCTGATAGTCCACAATTATGCTCTGACATCAAACAGCTCTGCAAGCAGCACTCACAATAAAACCAGCACCAGTAAATGCTGGTGTCACACATATAAGCATCACACATTCAGTTGTGATTCCACAGGTATCGGGCATAGAGGAGGTTTCAGCTACGCTTGCAATACTTTTACTACCTCAGTTATAGCGAGGCAGTTCAAAACCCATGTATCTATTTTAATTCCTGACCTGTGTTTATGGAAAAAAAATCTAACATATACCAAAACAAATACCAATATGGCTGTAATTCAGAAAGCATTTATGTATAGCCTTAACTTTGAGTACAGAACCACTGGAGGCAGCTGAATTCAAACATGTACTTGAATGCTTTGCTGAAGGATAAATCAAGCCACATGTCAAAGTCCTTTCTAAAATCAGGGCCTTGACTTTCTTTTATTTAGTTGTTTTTAAACACACAAAACCGCATAGTGGTCACTGGGAATCAGAACATACCATAGGTGCGAGTAATTGAAAAATCTGAGCTAATCCTCTTTTCATCCTGGTACCCCCAATGCTTCCAAGCATGTAAATCTGATTCTCCTCATGACTCCAATGAAGTTTCTATTGATTAAACACCCAGCCCCAGCAGTAAGAGAATCAAGCCCTGCATATTTATTTTTTTCCTCTCAATGCAGAAAGGATTCCCTTTGGCCTCTAAATTGCTATATCACAAGGTACACCGATTGCAAACAGAAATATGGTGATAATACATCTAATGAATACGTTTATATATGTACACAACTATTTTCCTGACAGCATCCTACTCTACACCTCTAGCCAATCCAAAGAACAGAGATGTTCAGTGCACACAGTAGCAGAGGTGTGTGAAATGAGCTCGTATTAATAACAAGAGCCAAACTGCAGTTTTCTGGGGGAAAAACCAACTGCAATCCTTCCAAGATGAAGGCTGTAAGATCAGGACCCCATGCAGTCCTTTGGAACATTTCCTCTGGAGCTTTAAAGCACAATTTGTAGACCATAAGTGTTACTTAATGTTTGTGTTTTCATTACCCACTAGCATTACACTGTGTTTACATAAACGGATACCAAAACTGTTGCAATGCATAACAGAAAAATATTGTAAGCATTTCCAAGAAAGAAATTAGGGATATCATTTAAAGTCAGGGTACAAAACACATAGGTAGCATTTTCAGCTCTTTGAATTAGTTTTAGGAAAGCGTTTTTTTTTGTAGCAGACCAAAGTCATTTTTGCACAAACTCCACCAATTTCAAAGTTGTAACAGCTTAAAAATGGGATGCATTTAATTTGTTAACTCACTCCATGCTGACTTTTAAAATCATCCTGTAAAGTCAGAAGATAGTTTGATTTAAATCAGGTTCAAATACCAGTGGCAGTTAGAACTGGCAAAGCTTGGAGCAATGCTGGTAAGCATCCATATAAGATGCATGACAGCATGAATGCAAATAATTATCCTCCAAACCTCTCTTCAGTTGTTTCATACAACACTTTAAAAGTTACTCATTCAGCATAATAGCCATTGTCTTAAAACAGTATGGTCAAAATGCAGTTTTCTTGTAGCTCCACTAAAATCACTGCCACACCAACCCATAGTTGAAAAAACCAACACAAATCCAAGCACGAGTCCCCCTTACACTCGGAGCAGGAGGAGGTCACTTACCCTGTGAGGACCACAACAAAATCCATCACGTTCCAACCGTTTCGGAGGTAAGAGCCTTTATGAAAAACAAACCCCAGAGCGATGATTTTTATACCAGCTTCAAAGCAAAATATTCCAATAAAGTACGGCTCAGTGTCATCCTGAAAAAGAATAAAACCCAAAGGTGTCAAGGAGATACCTACAGTTGCACACTGATAGCAAGAGTCATACAAACAACTACATGCACTAACTTTCTGCCCTTTTCAGCACTCTGAGCAGAGGTGAAAGCGAAAGGTTTGGATTTAATGGAACTAAACTGAGAGGAGAATCTAGTTACTGTTTCTCTGTAGAAATAGGACAAGGGGTGATGGTTTAAACTTGAACAGGCAAAGTTCAGGTTTGATATAAGGAAGAAGTTTTTACTGCAACGGTGTTGAGGTGTTGAAACAGGTTGTCCAAGCAAGTGGTGAATGCTCCATCCCCAGCAGGGTTCAAGGCAGAGCCTTTGGTGACATGGTGTAGTGTGAGGCATCCCTGCACATGGCAGGGCACTGGAACTGGATGATCTTAAGGTCGTTTCAAACCTTAAATAATCTATGATTGTAAATTTGCTTTTTCACATTTTTCACAACTCTATTTGCCTTTATTCTGATTGTTTCACCCCACTCTTTCTATCTTCACTCAATATCAGGGAGGGGATTTTAATACTCAAATTTTGCTCTAAGAGTATATTTACACTTGAAATCATGTATTTCTGTAGTCAGTGAGATCTAAAAAACCCATGCGCTTTACAATTCATCCAGGAGCCCAGAACAAGTGGGTATCTTGGGGAGCAGCAGTCAGCACAGCCAGCTTGCAAGCACTGGCAGGAAATTATTTATTTATAATCTCTATCCTGGGCTGCATCAAAACGAACATGACCAGCAGGTCGAGGGAGGTGATCTTAAGGTCCTTTCCAACCCTAACTATTCTATGATTCTATTCTATCAGTTCTTCCTTCACTTCCCTTCTTTCTCCTCCATTTTCTGAATTTCCACAGCTGCAGTGTAATTTGTTTTCCTTTCCATATGTATCTGATTCAGGAACAAATCCCCACTCCCTTCCAGTAACAGCAGAAGCATCAGGTTTTTGTCTCAAGCCCTTGGTGCAGACTAAAGCAAACCATGGGATCACAGCTTCAAAAGAATCAAGCTTAGTCTCTAAGGTTTTACTAAACCATTTTTTCATCTGTGGCACCAGATCCTTAGTATTCTACTTTATTATAAGAGTTTCGAAACAAAAGCAATGCCAAATAGAAGCATTCACATTTGGAAGGAAGATGTGGGTTAGAAATGGGAACAAAGCAAGAGGTGAAAGGAATGGGCAACCAATTTCAACAAAATGTTACTTAGCTTTGGCACCTGGAACCAATTCCCAAATGTGCCTTAGATCCCCAATTTCAGGTGAAGCAATGGAAGCAAACCAGCCCTACCCTAAAGGAAGCAAGTTACCAAATTAAGAGAGTAGAAATCTTTGTTGCAATGGCTTTGGCCTTTCAGGCCATCATAGTTGGGCTGCTCTTTGATAAACAGCTGTTATTATTTTGCAATTCTACTAATGACAAAGGTGATTTTAGTTCTTATATACTGAAAGAATATGAATGCTGAACCCCTCCAAAAGAGGCTTACACACTTAGCACATCAATGTATAACCAACTGAGCAAGTTAACCACAAAGCATTAACTGCTGAAGGTGCCCCCAAGCTGCTGGAAATCACTGCTTCTAGAAAAGCTCTCTCACCAGTTTTGTTTCCTGCCCCACATCCCTATACACCTCAGTGACGCTTCATCTGTCATCCTACACCATCCTTATTCCTCTCCACCTTTCCTTATCTCACAGCCCAGAAATTCTGCTTTCTATTCCTCTATGGCCAGACAAGATGACCAGTTAGCTGCACACCACAACACACTTCTAGCAAGTGACTGTTGGGGTTAAACTGTAGGCTTTTGGCTAAAAAGGAGTGGAAAAAAAGAAAAAAAACAAACCAAAAAAGTATCTTCTGTTCCAGCCAGAGCTGTTTCCACAAATGGCAGCACCTCCAGGTCCTCTAATCATCCACAAACCCTGCTCAGAGGATACAGAAGCCATCACTGACTGAGAAAGACCAACTACCCATCTCAGTGCTATTTAACCACAGAAAAAGAGGAACCAGGCAAGGCCATCAGACTTTTTATGATCTTTAACAGAAATCCTACAAAAAGAGTCTTCATCCAGCAGTTTCTTCATAACACAAACTAGAGGCATCTCAGGACTCCAACCCAGTACAGAAAACCGGGAAGAAGTAAAAAGTGCTCAGAAATCAACACATGTGATTTCAGTACCTTACTCCTCCTCTGCTTTCCCCCATACATGCAGGAGCACTTTAATAGCCTAATCTGCCTACTCTTCAACTGCACAACACATTCTAGTTCAACAAGCATATTGAATCTTCACAAACAAAGACCTCCCAAACCATCCTATGCTTCATTCCCACAATTACTAGTATACTTCTAAAAATAGCTCTTCTAACACATACAAAAAATATACCTTTACCCACCTACATCTCCTTTCATTATTCCCTCACTTCCTGGAAGCCTTATATCAACTCTACTCTGAGTCGTTAGCTCAATCTAGGTCAGGTGCCTTGTGATAACAACCCCCAGTTTTAAAGAGCCAGGCTTCAGGTACTCAAGGGTTTGGTAGAATATGCTTTTCCCAAAGTTAGGACTCCACAAGAGCTTTTAGGAAGTGGGTTAAAGAAGGTCTTGTCAGCTTCTAGCTAAGCAGGAAGGCTCACAGATGGGCTTGAGAATTATTACAAAGAAAAAATGTTATCTATAGGGTTGGAGAAATAAATGGGGATAGAAAAAAGCGTCTTTTCTAAAGCTTGTCTAAATTTACACTAATTCAGCCTAAGAATCAGATCAGTAACAACAGGAATTAAAATAAACTTTTTGCTCCATTATGTAGTGGAGCCTGATGCTGAAAAAGGGGGTTGCATGACTTGTGTAATGGAGGGAACTGAGGGCAAGGACATGGGGGACATTGCTGCCAAATCAGCAATCCTCTTGCCAAGACATTCTGCAGCCCCCTTCAGACAGGAGGTGGTGCTGCTGCTTGGGTTCAAGAGTAGGAAATCAGGTGATCATGAGTATCAGTGTGCGTACTTGGAAGGAAGGAGGAGAAGCTGGGCAGCTGCCAGAGCTGTGCCAGCAGGTTGTTTGCTGTGGACAAAGCAAAGCTTGAGGCTCGGCCAAACACACATTTAATCAATATGTTTCAGATCAGAAACAACTTCTGAGTCTGGAAAGTCATTACTATTCCTAGTACATGTCCTAGTGTCTTTCCTTGGCCTTTGATGTGGCAGCCTTGATAGGCTTGGGTGTTTAAGGCATTGTTCATGCAAATGTTAATATGAACAGCTCACATACGACTGCACAAAGTGCCTGTGGATAGCATAATGAAATACATCCATTAGTAAACTGCAAGAGCTGCCATGCTGAATATCTGAGAAAAGCTATATTCTGTCCTCCCCTCAAAAGCACCCAGGGGAGCCAAACACTTGGAGCCCTGCAGTAGGGTGCAGAGGAACATCCTATAGATTTGTCTCTGTCAGGCTGGGGCAAATCTATGATCTGCTGAAGCTTCTCAAGAAAAAGTGAGACATTAGGAAGAGACATGGAGAAAATGACCGTGTCTCAGCCTAAAGAGCCAAGAGTATCATGAGCACAAAGCATTCACTTGCAGGGCCGTTCAGGGTTTACATGTGAAACTCCCTATTCCTACATTTGAAACTCTCAATAGCAGGCACTAGGCCACTCAATACAACTCTCTCAGCATCTTTTCAGTTGGCATCACTCCACTATGTATAAAAAATGCAACATTTCTTAGGACAGAAGGAGGCTGACTCTGTAACCTACTGGCTAAGGCACTCAGCTGAGATGGACAACAGCAAGTTTGTAGTATCTGTTCCAGTGGATAATTACTGATGTGAAGTAAACTCTTCCAGCAGGCAAAGCATGTGAAAGTCCCAGCTCAGAGCAGGCAAGAAACTAGAGAGTAGGTCATTCTACAGCTAGCAGAAGAATGAGCTTATTTCTCTTGTCTGAAGAGTAAGTCCTTGAAGCCGATGCTTCAGATCATGGCTAAATGCTTTCACCACCAATATGGTATTTCTTTCAGAGCCCTGATTTTGACCAGCATTAATGCAATGTATTTCTGTGCTACAGCTACGTACAGAAAATGGACAGAGAAAGATTACTCATAATTCAGCCACTCCAGTTCTTGAAATACTGCATCTACTGAGACATCACTTGCTCTTCCCATGTGCTTAATTAACCCTGCTTAACAAGTAACACGAGCACAGGAAAGAGCCAAAAGGTTTGTATCTTAGGTCTCTGAGGAGTTACATAGAAGGATATTTTGAATAGAAGAGAAAAGTCATGTCATGTTCGCACGACTCCTCCCTCTTTTCCTCAGCTTTAAACAATAGACAATCTGAAGGTTTTTGTCCTTGTGTCTGTGCCACGAAGTATCTGGACAGCTTTGGTTTCCCTTTAAAACCTCTGCCTACATCTCCCAGTCATAAAAAGCTTGTGATGTGCATCTCATATCCTTAAGATGTGACTAACTCTTCAGTGATGAGCCCTCACTCCAATCTGGAGATTTTAATGAACCCAGGAGAAGGAAAGGTACATCCATCAATCACTAACCCAAAAAGGCCAATTTCATTCCTGCCAAAGACAGCAATAGAGCCCCTGCTCTTCTTTATGGACTACTTATTTGGCTCTAAACCTGTAAATGCATGTGAATGATAGTCACTGTGATTTAGCATAGATTTGTAACATTTCCAGTGAAACAACTTACAGTTTGTGGAAGTGGCGGGAGGATTCTAAGGAGGTTTCACTTTGAAAAACAGGAGATAGTTTTTTGTGTTCACAGTGCTTAATCTTTCAAACATATGTTGAAAATAAAAAAACTGTTACATTACTCGTAGAGGTTCTCAGTGTTATTCTATGCTAAATCCTTTTATACTTCAGAGTTACCTATGTGTTGTAGTTAAAATGGCTTCAGAATATATGGATCAAAGGCAATATTGTACAATGGTGTTTGGGAAAAAAAACAAGGGTTAATTCCTCCTTCTTCACCAAGACAGAGCCAACAAAGTGGAGGCTGTGTGCTCAACTCATACAATTACCTTCCACAATTTGGTGGTAATGCCAGTGCACCTTTTGGAATGATTTGGGCAGGAACTGGAGATGTGCGCAGTACTGGGTGCTGTAGAATGGAATTAGTACAGTGGGGAAAAAGACCAATAAAGAACCTCTAAGATCCACTTACAAATCAAGAGTTACAGAGAAATATAGAAACAACATGCTAACTATACCTACCACTCCTTCAAACAACAAAGCACCAAAGGGTTACAAAGCCACAACATCCAAAAAACTACTTTTCACCTTCAGTGATACCTGTTTTCAGAACTATGGAAGATATTTCCCCAGCTCAATCATCACCCTGAGTCTAAACTTCTGCTTTGCTCACACACCCAGGTTTGCTGGCTAGTCAAACCCAAAACACACAAAGACATGTTTAACGGCAGCAAGATCAACACACATTCATGGTCTTAAGTTTTTCTTCATCTCTTCCCAAGTAGAAAGAATTCAAACAGAGATTGAGCAAACACAATGCAGGTGGGCAGCCAGCATGAGCAGATACATTTCCAAACAGGCAGCACCAACTCACTGACCCTGAAGCTCTTTCTGTTTCTGCACAATGAGATTGTGAGAGTTGCCCAGGAGGTGTGGACCAAACTTGGAAACTGTAGCAACCAGTATTCAGGGGCTCTGGCTTTTAGCAAAAAGCTTAATATTATTTTGTTTTGCATAATTTAATATTGACATGTAAAAGGCATATGGGTTTGTATTTATTCATCCTTTGAACATCCACCATGATTAATGCATTTAGGCATGAAAGATGTTTCAGACCATTAACAGCAGGAGAAAAATCAAACCAAATATTACCCGTTTTTCCTACAGTGATGATAAATGAAAGAATGATTTTGAAGCTATTCTTATATTTTCTTTTGAAATAAGGTAATTGGGCTCATTACCATAAAGCCCGTGGGTAAATTATTTTCTTCTCTACGTTGGTTTCTTTTTTTGGAAGGGAAGTGCAATCATCCAAAACCAAAGTTTGCTTTTGTAGGATCCTTGATACATGCTGTAACAGGAAGCTAGCTTAAAGACATAGGAACCTAAAAGGTTACTCTGTTCTAGCATTTCGTGGGAAAATATCACACAAGTTCATTTGATTCTACAAATGATTCTGAGCATTTGGCAGCTCCTTTCTCTCCTGGCTTATAAACAATCTAAGTTTGCTGCTCTTCCGATCATAATGCTGCTCCTGCAATTGGGCAGGGCTAGAGTGATGAAGCATTCTTGTGGAGATGGGATGTGCAGGTTAGAGTTATACTTGTTGTCACTGTCTTATTTTGTCTGATTATCAGGTAGATGCTCATTTGTTTATACATGGATCTTTACAGTAGGTACAAGCACTCACAACACCAGGGGGCTGACTGCTTTTTGTATTAGAACGGAAACAAGAAATTGAAATGAATAATACAACTCACCAATCTCTCTGACATAGGTGTCTTGTCTCCATCCGGCAAATGTTGTTCCAGAGCCAGCACAATACAGTTGGCTATGATTGTAGCTAAAATCATGTATTCAAATGGAGTAGAGACCAGAAGTTAAAGAAGACACTAGACAACACAAAAAGAGCCTCATTCAAATCCCATTTCTACCTAAGCAGTTACAGTAATTGAGCATTCTGAGATTTCTTATCTTTTTTGAAGGCATTTAGTCTCCTTGACTTCCTCGGCTCTTTCTGGAGTGTCTTCATAAGAAATTGTCTCTTTTCTTTGAGGGAGCTGATGTTTTATACAGAACCCAACATGCTCAATGAATTTGGGAGCAAGGAAGCGAAAGGTCCCAAGGAAGCAGAAAGCTATTAGTAATTGTTGGGTTTAAATTATATTGATAAGCTAAACTGCCCCAAAATAGATTCTACAGTTGAATGCCATCTGCTGAGTTGTTCTTCAGAAATTCTCTGTCATTTAACTGGAGCGCATAGTGTAAATAAGCGAAGGGCCAGAAAAGTTTGCTTTAGAGTGCCTACACAGGTCCAAAACATGAATTCCTGATAGGCTGCAATGCCCACTCCTGGGGAGAATCAAATCACCAATGCCCTGTCGGGATGTATAAGGGAAATAATCTCATGGGGAAGAAGGCAAACTCGACACCGGATGCCCATCCTCTCCAGCCCTGCGCTGCGCTGCGCCTTCACTGTCCCAGGGCGGGGCTCCAGCTCCGTTGGCACCACGGACAGCTCCGCTCAGCACCGCGGACAGCGCCCGGACCCTGCCGCACCTCGCCCGCAGGTCCGGTGCGGGGAGCGACTGGCGACTCGGCTGCCCCCCTCCCCGAGCCCCAGCGCTACGGGTCCCTGCCCCACACCCCGCTAAGAGGAGGCAGCCGAGTGGCACAAGAAGCTGGTGAGGGCGAGACTGCGCCTGGCCTTGAAGGAAGGCGATGCTGTGGCTGCCACTGGAGCTTTGAAGATGGTTTATTCAGACTTGAATGTAGGGAAGGAGAAATGGGTGAGGAAGTGCAGCAATCCCTGTGATTCTATAATACGGACAGAAAAATCACGACGTTTGAGTGTTCAGGGGTAAGAGAAGTGCATTCACTCAACTGGTGTATATTTTTTCCTTCTTAGCCCCACAAGAAGTGAAAGCTAGGGGAGCCTGAATGGGAGACGGCCTCTGTGGCAATGGGAAGTGTTGCTAGGAGGCTGGGAGGAGGCCCTGCTGCTGTTAGCTGAGGATTAATAGGTGTGTGATATTAAATGAAAACAACCAGCTCCCTTGAGATACCAGTGTAATGCACACCCATACACACACACACCCCCTAGATCTACCCCCAGGTAACCTCAAATAGTCTCTTTTCTCATGTCTTACAACCCCACTGTGTGCATCATTATGAGCAAAGTCCCCTTCTGAGGACAATCTCTGCAGTTCACTTGGCCTGGGATCTGAGTCTGAGACAGACAGCGTCTGCCCCTTTCACAGTCCAGCAGATGATCCTTCTCCCCACTTACTGCCTCCCCCCACTACAAAGCTTTGGGTTTAATTTTTTTAGTACAGCCTGAGCTTGGTCTATGCACCTAGTGAGAGTAACAAGATTCATGTTGATTCTAACGGATTCAAGAGGTGATGTACTAAAAGCCTCACTGCAATGATTGTATTGATGGGATTCACAAGGTATCTCAGCTCTCAACATCCCTACTATCAATGCAGCTTTAATGCTAAGGTGTCACCATTTTAATCCCACGTTCCTTCATCTATTCAGAGTGAGAAAGAAGGGTTGAAAGGCTCTAAGATGGAAATAGGAATGAGGGCTCAGTAGCATGAATCTCACAGAACCCTTTGCATTTGGCTTAAATTGTAGGCAATATAGATCTTTGCAACTGCACATCTCACACCTAAAGGCACGGGGAAATGCATGTATATCTCCCACACAGCCCTGGCAGAGCCAAACACACACTCTGCCATTCCTATTGAAGCAATTTCCTGTGATGACCAGCTAAACGGCTGTACATGATGTCTAACGCACGGCTCCATGTCACACACACCCATCACACACCGGATCACACACACATGTCTACATTAGCACCAGACACTCAGCCTTAGCTGCCAGGGGAGGTCTCTTTCCCCCCGTCCTCTTCTCCCCCTCCCCACCGTGCCCACATCCCCTCCCTGAAAGGATATGGCCATTCTGTTATTCTCTTGGCATATTTCCGTATAACATTATCTTCACTGAAGATGAAGAGGGATCTGTTGACTGTGAAGCAGTTCTGTTTGACAGGGATCGGGTTGTAGAGAGCCATAGTCCTGGCCCTCTGAGCCATTGACTGCTTATACATCCTTTGGCCGGCTTGGGGGCCACCTTGCCGGCTGCTCCCTCTTCCAGCCCCGGCCGGCCCTCCGCCTCCATAGCGGGTTGGCAGATCATCCCCGAACCGAGCCATTCTCTCAGTGCACGGAGCCGGGCGCTACAATCCAAACTGGCGGCCGAGGCGAGAGGAAGACGCATCACAGCGCGCAGCACTTCTCCCTCCCAGGGCTTCGCTTGTGGGATCGGGGTTGATCGCAGAGAAATATATAGATAGAGTTAAATATATATATATGTATATATATCTCCCTTTACCTTCCTCCAGCCCTTCCTCTTCCCCGCCGCTGTGGCTGCCCGGGGCCGGGCGGAAGGCTCCGGGGCTCCGCTCACCTCCCCGCACAGGTACCGTCTCTCCTGCCCGACCCCATCCCGGGGCGGCGGCGGCTCCGGCAGGGACCCTTCGGCGGGGGGAGGCCGGTGGGGCTGGAAGGGGCCGCGCTGCTGCCGTGCCGGCCGCGGGAGCGCTTCACCGTGCCCAGCCCAGCCCAGCCCGGCACGGCACGGCCCGGACCGGCCCCGCCGCATGTGATGCCCGGAGCCAATCGGCCGCCGCGGCTCCGCCCGCCCAAGCACCGGCACCGGGAGGCGGGCGGGGAGGGAAGAAGGGAGGCAGGAGGGAGGGATGGAAGGAGGGAAGGATGGAGCCGGCCCGGTCGCCGCCGCCCACCCCGATAAATACGACTGAGCCGCGGCCACTCCCCAGGGCCGCGGGGAAGGAGGGATCGATTCCCCCCCCGCCCCTGCGCAGCGCTCCGCGGGAGCGCAAAGACCCTGGGGGAGGGCTCCGCCTTGGGGGGACGAGGCGAGGCGGCCCCCGCGCCTGCGCGCCGTTGCCCAGATGTGCATTGCCCAGATGTGCATTGCCCAGCTGCTGCACCCATGGGTGCCCCCTCGGCACTCGGCATCGAGATCCCCCCTCCGGGGGGGCCATCAAAAGTCCTGGAGAAGGTCGGGGGCGATGGGGTCAGGGGGTGTGGGGTAATAGGGTGCGGGGTAATGGGGGGGCTCAGCTCAGATCCAGTCGCCGGGGACCGCGGCAGGGATGGGGTGTGGGTGCACCCCCCGCACCAGCACCCGCGGATGGGGCGCTGCAGGGCTGTGTGCACTCAGCCATGTTCAGACCAGAGCTGCGCCCTTCCTTCAGACAACTTACTTTGTTTCTCCTTGGTTTGAATGACTCCTGCAGAGCACTTGGATACCTTTAATCCTGTATTTATGGACGAAATCCTTTAATCCTGTTTATTCCAGCACCCTCTGTTGCTTCCATCCGCCACAAGTCAGAGAGCTAACTCCTCCTTGTTCCCGGAGCGCCGCACGTCAACCGGCACTGCAGTAGCTGGTGAGGATCCGTTTTTACATGTAGGCTAAATCTGGGATACAAACTATAAACTTCTAGAAAGGACCTTCCAGAGAAGTCAGGGCTGTCAACAGGGGGACATTTACACTCCCCCACAGTAAGGAAACCCTGGACTCTGCTGCTAATGTGTTTTTTGCCTTAGTCATCCAAGCTGTCTCAGTTCAAAACCAACCCACCAGCTAGGCAAGTCTGTAGCAATAACATCTGCTGAATTCAGGAGACAGCAAGAGGGTTGGCAATATCCAAAGGGTGATTTCTTGGAGAAACTGGCTCCTTACTCAGGGCTTTGGTACCACTGAAGGGCTTTCTTACACTGCAGCACAGCCCGAAGGTACCCTCAGAGGAAGCACTGGCTGCTGAGGTGAGCCAGGAGCAGCCACAAAGGAGAAAGGGAGGAAGGCTCAGCACATCCTGCTTCCTTAAGAGTCAGAGACAGCAACAGCCACCAAGCATCCCGACACAGCCACAGCCACCTAACTTCTGTAAGCCCAGGGGACCAGGGCAGCAAGAAGCTGCTCCAGTCTGTAGGTTGCCTTCCCATGGGAATGCAGTAAAAGAAGACTTTCCTCGCAGCCCCAGTATTGGATAATTTGCAGGTTAAAGTGAGTGCTGAAATCCTTAGGAAAAACTTTGCCTGGAGAAGGAAGCTGAAGCCTTTGGAAATGAAGCCTCACACCAGGATGCTCCAGGTCCCGCTGGCTCAATGCCCCTCTCACACTCAACCAGACACTGGGCAGAGATTAAGCTGAGTGTTTCCCCCGGGAGCCTTCACCCCCAAGCACTGCTAAGCTGATCCACACAACTGGGGCAGCAGGGAAAGAGTTTTACTTTATGGTGGGAGGAGGGTGCAAGGAGCTCGCGGTGGAGCAGGGCAGGGGAATGCTCTTCTCTCTGAAGCATCCGCTGAACTCGTTTTCATCCTCACTTCATATTTTCCCTATACTGAATTTATCTTTTCATCTGAAACTCAACTTTCCCCAGATGATTTATTCAGCTGTCAAGAATTTTTACTTCTCTGCTTCTGGTCACAGAATCTGATCCATTTTGTGATCTTCTGTTTTTTCAGGGGAAAAGTCCGGCTCTTTAATCAGCAGCCACAAGAAGGGGCAACGCCATTTTCAGTAATCCCCCACCTCATCTGCTAGAAATCAGCACCTGAAAAAAAGGAATACTTTGGTTTCCACAAACCTTTGTCTCCATCCTCCTGTGCTTACGAGGTAGAGGGGTGGATGAACGACAAAACAGCTCTGAAAAGTCAAACCTAAAGCAGCACTATCTTTGGCTCCAGGTGCTATTGGGAATCAGGTAAAACTGAGCCCCACATCCCCTTCTCTTATCCCAGACACACCAAACCATCTGTCCTCTGCCAGGAGCAAACTCCCCACCATGGCATTGCAGTGAAGGCAGCAGACAGGGTGGTGACAGTGAGAAGCCGATGTGAGCATGTCATGGGATGTTCTATTAACCCCCAGTTTGCCCTTTTCTCCATCTGTATGCTCAGGGCTTTGCTTTTTTTGCCTCCACACCATAGGGAAGATCGCACAGATCTTAAACACTGAAAACCTTACAGACAAGAAAGCAATTGCAATTGCAAGGATTATTTAGCTCCAAGAGGGAAAGCATTAGGATTTAGTTGAGCTGTTTGAGATTAGGAAAAGAGCAGGAGAGTTAAGAGAAAGCAAAAAGTTTAGAGGGCTGCAAAGGGCAGACATCTCTAATCTACCACGACAGGAGGACAAAGAGCATGTCATGGCAAATTCTAAATATGGATTCAGCCATGAGCAACTCCTCCTCATCAGCTCCAAAGACAGAGGTGAACAAACCACACTGCTCTTCAGCACTGGTTTGGCTTCAAGAAGAAGCCTTTGTCCTCCCCCAGCAGCTTTGTCAGGCAGCCAGGCATTGCCCTGGGCTTTCACCTCCATCCCAAGCTCCAAGCCGGAGGCAGGTGGCTTGGTTTAATGGAGCAACACTTTCATCTGGAAAGGTGAAGCCCCCAGGAAGGTGACAGGGTAGAGAAAATGCTACAGGTCTTTGCCTGTCAGATGACTGCGACACTTGGACCACAGCAAGCCCCAGTGGCACTGCTTATCTCACAGGGACTCCCAGGGCAGTCTGGCTCTACCTCAGGGGGTGAGGGCTCTGGTTGAACCACAAAAGAAGTGGGCTTCCAGCTCGCTGTGCAATCCCAAAGCACAATCCCAACATCTGCTGCTGAACAGCTTTGGGGAGACACTTGCAGAAGCCACCACTTCAAGTCCATACATTTGAAGCTCTGGACCCAGGTTATTGCCAAAGAAAGCAGCTCCTAAGAGCATATTTCCTTCAAAAAACTCAACAAACCCCACAGGGTGCATGTCACCTTGAGCCCACAGGAAGGTCCACAGCTCCAGGCCAAGAAAAACAGCTTCCCAAGGCATTCCCAGACAGCATGTCTGCTCTCCTCACTCCCAAACACATTTTGGACCGGCTGTGCTAGAGGAACAGCCTGCTGTGATGCAGGGAGAGAAAATAATTGAAGATTGTGCTGGAGTCTACCAGACAATGCAGACTGCATCGTGTAAAAGGCAGACAGGAGGGTGCTCTGGTGCCTTTTATCAAGAATTAAAGGATGAAAGAGTGAATAAAGGGAAAGAGAGGCCTCATGAAGGTGCAGCTCCTCTTAGGCACGTGCATGTTCTGTAACCAGTGGCCAATGCCCTCAGCTCTGTGCAGATGCAGAGTAAAAGAAACGCTGCCTTCAGAGCCCATCAGTATCAATGGCAAAGCCTCTGGGCTGTACCAGCCTAGCACAAGATTTCATCTCTGCACAAAGGGATGCACAAGTGAGCACCACCCCAAGCACACAGCACCACCCAGCTCTGCCAGCCCAGGGATCACAGCAAGCTTGGTATTAATAAGAGCTTAGTCTGAATACTCAAAATGGAGGGAAGGGAAACTGAGGCACAGTGCTTACAGAACAGATCATGGAGGGAAGGCAGGTACCACGTGTCCCAGTTCAGCACCTTTTCCACATCACCTCTCCCCTTGAGTGAACACCAGGAGACCAAGCGTGGTTGCACTCATTCTGTTTCCCTTGAACTTAACTCTTTTATAGATATACCATGACATGAAACCCAGCAGCCATTCTTCAGCTGTGGAGGAAGGCACTTGAAGCCTTCTGATGTCTTTGCTTCATATCCCAGGTAGCCAAATAACCAGGCACTCAGTTCAGGAAGTACTTCAACAAGCAGGACCAACATCTGAATAACGCTGCACTAGAAAATTCACAGCAATGGATAACTATGGAATCAAAACACAGTGAAGCAAAGCTGTCCATGGGTTGAAGACATACAAGAAACCTTCTGTTTGGTGCCCAGCATCCCCCTCACAGTGTTACTGCCCCACATCTGAGCCCCAGCAGTGTTTGCTCTGTAGAAAAGCAACCTGCTCACACACATCCCATGCTCATGGCAGAGGAAGTGAGATAAGGTGGTGGATAAAAAGTACTGTTAGTTTCAAATCAGGCTTCATATCTTTATTCTCTTTGGCATTTCTCCACCACCGGTCTCCAAGACTGACCAGCCAGTAGGGAAAGGCAACAAGCTCACACTTTCTCTTCCATTGCTTTGGACCTCAATTCAACTGAGAACCTGCTCACCAGAGAGGGGGATTTGGTGAGCTTTAGCCTGTCTGTCACTGCAGATCTGTTTGTGGTACTGCAATGATCAGACAGCTAATCCTCCTTAAGATTCAGGCCTGTTCTCTGCTTGGGCTCTTCTGAAAATCTGCCTAGGTGCTTCTCATCACCCAGATGTCAAAACACTCATTCAAAGCTGACATTAGACAAACCGGAGTAACACACAGGATCAGCTCTACGTGAGCATCACTCTTGACACCCAAGAGTGAGAAGCATCCTAAGAACTGATAGAGCACCAGGACTTTATCAGTCCAGATGAGGAGCTGGGTGGGTTGGCAAAGGAAAGTCAGAGAAGCTTGGGAATTTCACCAGTCACTTGCCCCCAGGTTAATGCATGCTGAAGACAGGCTGCTCACAGGTTCTTTTGCACATAAATCCAGCATGTCTCTACTTGGCCCCCGCAGATGTCTGCTGTGTATTATGCAAAGCTGCCAGTGCATCAGGTGCATGTCAAGTCACTCTGTAAAAAGAATTACACTTTACCTGGATTACTTTGAGCATTATTAGTGAATACAGGTTGATCAAGGACCAGAGCTTGTCATCTTCTCACTGATGGGTGAGAGAAGCTCATCAGGCATAAAGAGAGAAATGAACGTACACAGAAATGGCTCTATGTGAGCTCCAAACAGCTGCCAAGTTTTGGGTTGAGGTACTCAATGACAAAGTGTATGAAGGCCCAAAGTCCTCTGAGGTTTTGAAGGACTTAAGGACTGAAGAACTATACTACAAAAGGAGAGTATCACACTGCAGTGTTACCTTCTTTCTCAATTGTAGGATGGCAATTGCCATGAAAGTTCATATTCTAGAACTAAGGAAGATGATGATTTCCTTTCTGGACACCTACAGCTTCCATGGCTGTTTCTGCACCTAATATCTGCAAAATGTTGGCGCTTGTGTATGCAACATCAGTAATTAGGCAGTTGTCTATGCAACATATCTGAGAGAGGTTTTCATGTAGTGAAAAAGAGCCTTTGCCCTAGAAGAGCTGGAAACAGCTGTCTGAGCAAGCTTATCCCCCAGAAGGTATCACTATGGAGCAAAGAAGCAATGTGGAGTAACAGCAGCATCTAAAGTGCTGCAGCTGCACTAAGTCAGAGATCTCACTTAGGAGATGCTGCTGAAGCTAGACCCAGGTCAGTGGCTGTTCACCTTACACATCACATCCTGCTGCAGAACCCTGCTGCAAGGAAATATTCCTCCAAGTATCTTTGAATCCTTTCAACAGCACATCCCAAGTCTTCCCAGTTTCAAGTTGGTTTTGGTCCTTTAGCTTAGGAAAAAGAATAGGTTTTAGTGATATGCAGTCAGATGATAGAAAACAAGAATACATTTGTTAGATGTGGTGTTCTATTCATATGGCACAACATAAAAGATGCATAGCAAAACATGGACAGAGTTTCCTTAAAAATTGGGTATGCTGCCTGAATGAAATTGCAGACACATTCAGCCATACATCAAGCCAGTAAAGTAAAGCCAGTGCAGTGGTACCTTCTCCCCTCTCCAAACCCTGCAGTTGCAGGAGTTGTTTTGGCCAACATGCAGTGAGTGCTATTGTCTGTTGGCAAAGAACTGAACTAGAGTCAGGAGCCATGGGGCCCACCAAGGCTTTGCTACAGGTACTCTCAACAACTCTGAGAGCATAGACATCCCTAAGGCCTTTAAAACACTATTTCCTTATTTCAAAACGGGCATTGAGATGTCCTTTGCTTCCTTTTCCCTGTTTCAGTTGTTATCTCTGTGATCCTGGGATGCTCTGCAGAACGCTCAGCTCCGCAAAGCCCCAAACCCACTCGGGAGCTCCAATCCACCTAACACACAAATTCAAGAGACAGGCTGAAGGTCTGATGAAGTGCTCAATGAGCTACAGTTAATGGGTGAATGTGCTGTTCCTCTGTGTAGGACCAGATCACGAACCATGCAGCAAGCAAGAATAATAGGCATTAAACAAAAGCCATGCACGCTCCACAGCCTCCTCAGCTCTGAAAGGTTAATGCA
This sequence comes from Forpus xanthops, assembly GCA_032466535.1. Taxonomy (NCBI): domain Eukaryota; kingdom Metazoa; phylum Chordata; class Aves; order Psittaciformes; family Psittacidae; genus Forpus; species Forpus xanthops. The sequence continues at coordinate 8,570 of JASSUY010006293.1, read as the reverse complement.
CACAAAAAGGGAGAAACACAATAAAAAGCTCTGGAGCTACAGATTAACTTTCACTCCTCAGAATCTATTACTGTTATTAAGGAAGAGACTGAAAGGCAGGAGTAGGAGCTGGATGCCCTACTTCCAGTGCCTTGCACTGGGAGTTGGGTTTGGATTTGGTTTATGCCTTTGAGTATCTTCCCCATTATTTTTTAACCAAACCTGCAGTGGAATGCGAATGATAACAACCTTGATAAGCAGCCTGAATGCTGAGTGATCTTGACAGGCAGGGAATCCCCCAGCTTTGAAGCAGGTTGGTGCATTGTAGCTCCCCCTTACAAAAACTGCTCTTTTGTGTCTGTTGGAAGGGCTGAGGGCAGCCAAAGCCTGTGCCAGGATATAGCTCCATTTATAATGGTACATCTATTATGCAATCAATCCGTTTAGCTTGGGTGCTCATTGTTTATTCAGCTAATGGTGAAAGTTATGTCCACACTCTCGTGTAAATTAAGTATTCAGCTATTTTACAGGCACAGTAAGTCGGTCAGCCTTAGCCTCAGTAATTAGGGCTTACTGTTTAATTAATCTCTTGTGGTCACACACGATGCAGCAATCTCCATCACTCTCTCCATTGGCTCACATGGTAAAGTTAAGAGAGGCTAAGGAAAAGGAGGAGTTAATCCTTTAAGTATATCACTTATCCTCATTGCAGAACGTTAAATGGGATGGAGTGAGGACTGCTCTCCCTTACTGATGGGAGAAGATTCGGGTTAAAAACCAGCAAAAACCACTCAGGATATTAGCTCATTGCATGGGGGACCCACCACACCTACAGACAGGGGACAAAGTAGAGCCCACAGGACCTCACTACTTGTAAACGGGAAGGAGAGAGCTGCTATACCTTTGGCTTGAGAAGCTCTGAGCTAACAGGGCTACACTTCCCCCTGCCACAAGCCTGCAGAATCTGAGCAACTATCTCAAGCAGTCGCAGCCCCAGGGTTGATGCCCCAGGATGCAGGAGGGTGATGCCTGGGAACACCCATCCCTGGATATGTCACATCCTTGCCAGGAGCAGCAGCAGCTCCAGGCACAGGCAGGGACCACCTTTCCACTTGGCTACAGATAGGAGAGCACGAATCAGTCAGAGCCCCCATAAAGACGGGAGGGAGGGGAGCAGTGATGGCAAGGAGGTGAGGCTGGAAGCGCTGTGGAACCAGAGGCGGTGGAGGGACAGGAGCACAGGCTGCACCTGAGCTAGTGGTGGACAGAAACCCCAGCGAGGGTCTGGCCTCCTCAGACTGCCCAGAGCCGGGAAACTGCCTCTGAGGAAAACCATTCATCCACAGCCTCAGCATCTTCCCCCCCTTGGCCCCAGGCTGCCAAACAAGTATCACCCGTGACACCCATCACCGCGACAGCCAGCCTTTGAGAGGGGAAAAGCGCCCATCACCATCACAGATACCAAGGTTAACCCCGCAGAAGCCCGAACCGGCAGCGCTCGGTTCCCTTCCCGCAGCGGCCGCAGGAGCCTTGGGATCCGCCAGCCGCTCGCTGCAGCCTCGGGATTTTTATCGGGCTCCAGCGCCCTCTGCTCCAGCGTGGACAGAACTGAAACTCTCTCGCCCCGCTCTGCATCCCGGCCGGGGCTGTGGGTGACACTGACCCGCACCACGGATGCTCCTGCAGCAGTGTCACCTCTCGGTCACCCTTTGTGATACCCCTGTTCATCACCTCTGCCCGCAACCCGCAGCCAGCACAATCCCTGGCACTCGGCAAGGTGGCCTTATAAATAGAGCAGGTTTCTGGTTTATGCAGGACTTTGAAAAGCTGGAGATTTGCGAGGAGAACTGCTGGGGAGCTGTACAAACACCCAGCCAGCCTGGACATCAGCTCTTCCGGCATCAGGAGCATCTCTGCAGTCAGCTCCTCCCGTGGAGCACGACACAGCCTCAGGGCTGGCACTAGATTTTAGGCAGCCACTAGTGCCATGCTGCAGAGCTCCTCGATCCTCAGCATGAGCACATATGGCTTCTTCAGATTTTTGCATAGACACTTGGCCACCCCTTGCCGAGGCACAAGAGCTCTGGGAGCAGTGGGAACAGAGCATCCATGGCCCACCATGAGCTCTTCATCCCGTGATGCTGATCTCAGGGAAGGCAGAGCCCTGCCAGGGCTGATACCCCTGCAGAGGGGTCCCGCTTCCCCACCATGACCTGGGAGATCCTTCTCCTCCTTCCCGGGGGTCAGGCACTGTGAGGAGTGTGTCTGCACCACAGACAGATGCTCCCATAGCATAGAGCTGCTCCTGCAGTTCCTTTCCATGCTCATACGCCAGACTCTGCAAAGGGGCCAGACTAAACAAGCCGGTCTGTCTCCAAGGAGGGAAGCTGTTAGTGTTCATTTAGAAAAGCTTACAGCCAAGGCTCCCAAAGCAATGAGTGTCCTCTGCTCTGCATGAGGGAGGTTTCCTCTGGGAACAGGAGAGAAGCCGTTGTGCCCTGAGGTGGGTCCATTCAGTCACTTCTATGGGGAAGGGAGGATTTTCATCCCTGAGCTGGTTTCCAGCACTGGAACCTGCTGTAAGTGGGATATCATGTGCAAAGTCTGACATTTCTAATACAATAACTTTAAGAAAAGGCTCTAGCTCCTTTTTGAGCAGCTCTCGAATACACATGAGTGAAGCCACTAACTCGGGGATACCTGCTGGTGGTAAGCATCTCCATCCAAAACTGTAAACCCCCTGCCCCGCTGCTCCCTAACCCTGGGGGCACCTCAAGTCTTTAAAGCTCCAATTTTCCAACAAAAAATCTTCCTACATCCCTTAACACTCACCTCTGGTCATGCCTGAAACTCCCCAACCCTTACAATGCCAAGTGAATAAGCCACATGCTCACCCTTAGAGCCAGCAAGAGTCATGGCTCAGGCACTTCCCTTCTAATGTGATGAACAGGAGCTCCTGGTGCTCTGAGCACTGGATGCTGCAGAACAGAGTCCCTGCCACCTCCTCCAACCCAGGAAGTCTTCTAAGACCAGCCTCAAGGAGAGAGCACACAAGCTACACCCCAAGGAATAAGCATGACAGAAACAGGTCAGAATCCAAGAGCTAGATCCTATTGGGTAGCTAGTGGGAAAAGTAGCACCTTTTTCCATATTTCCCCCAGTTCCCCTTTGGGAATCTCTTTCTTAAGCACTTGCTTCTTGCCTTAATCCTGGTAGGTGTCCAGAGGCTCTGTATGAGCTCCTGAAGCTCTAACTACAAACCAAACAATATAAGATGTTGCTGTATACATGGATAAATATATATATATATTAATGACCATACATATATAAATATAAATGTTTATAGCATAGCATTGCTTTCTGTCAGGCCAGGTCTTCTATGCTTCTCCCTCAGTACAGCTGGAGGGAAGGCAGCATTTCTCTCCACGACAGGGCTATCTGGAGAAGAGACAGTCAAAAATCCTGAGGTGTTTCATTGCTGTTCTGAAGAGGTTTGATAAAACAATAACAGGGCACAAACAGGCACTGGGGACACCACAGCATCATCAGACTCTTCAGGCAGTGACACTACATGTAGCGTCAGGGCCAGTGGTTGAGCTGTATAGAACACATGATAACCCCCTGCTGTAATCACTCACAGGAGGTGGCATCTCAGGCACACAACTCTGATGATTTATGATGCACTCAGGACTCTCCAAAGGCATTATTTATTTGCATTACCAAGAGGACTTAATTATTCCTCCTCACATTAGAGGAGACACTGAGAGCTTCTGTAATGGGGGAGATCATTTTAACCAGCAAACAGAGCACATGCCACAACCAAACATTTATCAGACAAAGCTGAAGAGTTCGTATTTCAAACCCTCACTGTATAGAGCTGCGTGTGCCTGATCTACACAGGCTGACCCATAAACATCAGGGAGCAAAGCTGAGCAAGCTTCTCAGTGGGTACTGCTGCAGAAGAGGCCCAGCAAGCAGAACATGAGAGGAAGAAACAGCAGCTAACAACTTCACATCCCAAGAGCTGGCAAGAGCAGGGGTTAAAAATCAAACATAAAGTCAAGCAAAGCAGATTTTGGAGCAGAAGGCCCATTTTCATGTCTCAGTTTTGGCAGCAAGGGTAGCTCAGTGGTCAGAAGAGGAGCCTTGAAGGTATCTGGCAGCTTTTCTCAAGCACTAAACCTCTTGGCAGCTTATGGAAAACAATCACACTGTAAACTTCTCTGAAGCATTTCCATTCTTTTAAATTACTTTAAGGCAAAGTTTCAAAAAATGTTTTTAGCCCAGTGGGATTCTCATAAGCACCTCAGCAATAGGCACCTAATTCCTGATGCAGTCAGCACTTGACTCACTACAACGTGTTTATCGTCTCTAAGACCAACTAAGAGCACTTTAGGACACATGGGCTGATGGTGCTGCAGTTCCCAAAGGTGACGGTGACACCAAAGACACTGAGGTACATCAACCAATTTGCACAGGGACCATATCTGCTATTTCTATGCTAGGGCACTCCAGAGAGTGATGTCCCATCACCAAAGACACAACACAGCAGCCAGAGGTGACAACAGCCCCTCAGCTGCTGATGGTGCCTTTCCCAGGAGCTCACTGGTAAAACTAATGTGGAGCTCCAAGTCTTTCTTTTTACCCCAAATGCAGTTAGAGTTTGAGAGACAAAAGCTGGTATCACTACGAAACCAAGGAATTCCATAGGAGATCATATGCATTTTGGCTTGGAGCAAGCTGCTCTAGAGGTATTTGTCACTGCCCATGGCAGGGGGTTGGAACTGGATGAGTTTTAAGGCCCCTTCCAAAACAAACTAATCTACAGTTCAAGCCCATGGTTGCGTTATTCACAGTGAGACACCATTCTTAGCTTTCTGGGATCAGAGATATTGTCAATGGTCTTAAAACAACAGAAAATCTTTCATGATCTGAACCAAACAGTCGCTCTCCACTTGGAAGTTTTCCCCCTCTCCATCCACTGCAGGACTCGGACCTTTCATGGAGAAAGAAACCCACAAAACTCAGGGACAACTGGTACTCAACACGCAGCTGAGGAGGCTGGGCTGGGCAGAGACAAATCCTTTCATGTCCACTTGTTTGATGCTTGCTTTGCCATGCGATCATCAGATCGAGCACTACTGAATGCTTCCTCAGTTAACAAATCCAGGACCTTTAGATGTAACCAGCACTGTTCCTCTCCCCAGGTCAGTGTTGTTCTATGAGCGCAGCAACACAATGGCTTCTTCTCCCTCTCCCCATGAGAGGCGAGTCCCCATGTCCCTGTCAAATGATGGTGTTCACTATTCAAGTTACTCCTTGACAAAATACGAATTTACAGCCAGCATTTTAAATACTGGCATCTCTGTAATTGAACACAGTAATTACAGCTCACACACATTCAGGGGAGGGACACTTTTCTATGCAGTGAATGGAGTATTCAGTATCCACTTGACATCAGCTCCCGAAAAGTGGAAATTAGAGGGATCATCACTTGGGTGGAGCAGAAATGTGCGTTAATGCCAGCGAGCAGGGTGGTCAGCTCAGCTCCCAGCACTGCTGCCATTCTGCATCCCCAGGCTCAGTTGCCTGAAGCTGCAGAGACCCCCAGGGCCTGGATCACCAGAAGGACTTGGTGTGAAGTAGATTGAGCTCTTTACACTTTGGAAAAATAAGGACAGAGGTAAAAGCAACAGAAGCTATTGCAGGACTTGCTGGGTATTTGAGCTGAGCAAGGTTGATGGTTCCTTCTGAATGGTACATCCTTGTGCTCATAAAGCTGCCAGGAACACTACCTGCTCTAAATAGCCTCTAGTCATTACAGGTAGGAAGGAGAAACAGCCCAGATGAGCCTCATTGGACCACCTCCTGGACGGAGCAGAAACAGGGCTGCCCACCATTTCTGGGATGGAAGAGTGGGCCACACAGGTGTGTAACCATAGCCACACAGGTTGATGCCTCTACCAAAGAGCCATACAGGGGAACAGCACCTTTTCTGCAAGAAAAGGTGGTTCTCAGAAGCAAGGAGAGCCTGGAGGCAGGTTAATAAAGCCTGGCTCAGATACCAACAGCAGCGGAGAGTACAAATGGGGGCAAGTTACTGACCTACCCTATCCGAGGAAGTGAAAGGAACACAACTGTTTTTCCCACTTTGAGGTCTCACCTCCCTGCAGATGGGGGAACAGGTTCACAGGGTAGTAGCAGCATACAGCTCTGCTCTCCCCTCCCAGCTCCATCAGCCTCCCCTGCCAGATCAGCCTGCGAACACCAGGGCCAGCGCCACACTCACACTGCCAGGCATGGTCTCCATCCATCCATCCATTCTCCAATCCTTCTGAGCCCTTTGTTCATTTTATCCATAACCAGAACACAATCTCAATAATTTAATCAGAAATTGGTTTCTCACTTTAGTCCGAAACCAGCTGATAACACACAATAACCCAGCAGCCTGGTTCACTGCTTTGGCTTTTCTCTTTACTGAGGACCTTACTTTTCCTGTTTCGGTTTAATACAGGCTTAGTTATTGGGAAAGGCTGCATTTTTCACTGCACAGACAAACAAACACATCAGGCTCATTTTGCTTTGCAAGCAGCATAAAAGCAAAAGAGCTCAATACTTTCTAAGAGAACAGTTTGCACTCTTGATATTCCCTCCTTATCCCACCTCAGAGCTCTATAAACCCTCTCCTTGCATGGAGCCTACAAAAGAACACATACAAGAGTTTGGGGGCTGCACAGATGAACCCCAAACATCCCTGCAGCTCTGAGCAGCAGCTGGCAGAGCTGGAGGACCATTAGGCTGCTCCCTCATTTCTTCCCTTGTTGCCCTTTCCTACTGAAGACACAGCTGGATATAAAATGGATAAGGCTGCTGGGTTGTCAGGGGGCTGCAGGATGCTGCCCGTGCAAGCAGCAAGGGTTTGGCATCTCAGATGTGGGGGGCCTTTCTCCTGGGACATAAATAAAACCAGCTTCTTAATTAACTACTTGGTATTGATTTCATTTTCATTCTATTAACTGCTTTGCCCTACATGTGTTTGCTGCACTCTGTAGGATTCCTTTTCCCCCCACCCTGTATATGTACAAATGGCAAAGATAAAACAGCTTCATTAGTCCTATCTACTCTTCAGGCACCAGTTGTGTTTGGTTTTTTTTGCTTTAAAGTGCTCATAAAAGAGCCTCCTTGACAGCTCCCAGGCCTGCATCGCTCCAGCAGGGCTGAGATGCATGAACCAACATCAAGAGCTCTGCTCCTTTTGAAAGACAGGAGAGAAGAAAAGGGAAAAAACCCTCTGCAGAGCCCATAAACAAACCCATCTTCTGGGTAACACACAGCCCCAGCCTGGGGTAGGTGATGGGAGATGGAGGGGCCAGAAAAGTCAGTCCCCAGAGCTAATGCCATGCGTTCATCCTTATGGTAGTGTCAAACAGCAACAACAGCTTGTCCTTAAACACTGAGCCCCAGCAGAGCCTGAGCAGCACAAGGCCAGGTCACCCATGTGGGAGCTGACCTGCCCAAAGGAAAAGCAAAGATTCCTGTTTTCCCCCTATGTCACCAGGTATGGGAGAAAGGGACGGGAGGGAGACAAGAATCAAGTTAGAGAGTGAAAATATGGACAACTGGGAAGGAGCAGAGAGAGAAGAGATTGAAGGGAGCAAACAAAACCCAACATTCTTCATAGTGCTAGAGCTGAACACACTGAACAACATGAGCTTACACAGCATCCTCTGAGGTTGTCTGCATCAGTAACAAGTTAATGAACCTGCAAAACCACACGGTCTTTGACCAAAAGGATTCATAATCAAAATTAAGACTTCCAACCAGAAAGGGAATCAACCAGAGGCAGATCATTCAGAGAAATGAATAGGGGAGGCATGTAAAAAACAGGAGAAGAAGAGAAAAAAGCTATATTCATCTTTTCATTCTGTTTTTGGGAACGTCGGAGAAGGGACTGAAGGAATGGGAGCTGCTTCGGAAGCTCAGGGAAGATGCTCCCTGCAGAAATTAGAGCTGGCAGAGGTAAGGTGAGGATAAAACCCAGCATGAGCACAGACAGGTTTCTCAGGGCTTTATAGCACTTTCTGAGCCTCCAAGAGTTTCAGATTGCTTTGATATTGAGCTGAAATCCCTGGAATTTCCAGAACTCACCCACAGGTAAATATTTCTTTACTAGAGACAAAGAAGTAAAACAGGCTGGGCAGAGAGAGGGGGGAACAGCCCTGAGGAGAGGGACTTGGGCTGTTATTGATGAGAAGTTCCCCATAACCCAGCTTCAGTGAGTGCTTGAGCCCAGAACCCCACCATGTGCAGGGCTGCACCCCTGGAGCGTGAGCAGCAGCTCAGGGAGGGGATCCTGTCCGTCTGCTGTGCTCTGGGGAGATCCCCCTGCAGTCCTGATACAGCTCTGGGGCAACAGCACAAGGGGGACGTGGAGGTGATGGAGAGAGCCCAGAGGAGGCCATGGAGATGCTGCGAGGGCTGGAGCAGCTCTGCTCTGGAGCCAGGCTGAGAGAACTGGGCTGGGTCAGCATGGAGAAGAGAAGGCTCCTGAAGGGGAGACCTGAGAGCAGCTCCAGTGCCTAAAGGGGCTG